>QGMI01000801.1:0-18498 GCA_007821535.1 Lachnellula occidentalis | reverse complement strand
AAAAAAACTATAAAACTATAATTTATCTTATAAATACTCTTTTAATTAGAAATCCAACTAGATAGTATTAATTCTTATATTTAAATATCCTTCTATATACTTTTCTATATAGTTCTAAATACTATTTATTTAGCTATTATAAGAAAAGGTAAAAAAAGAAGTATAGAAAAGATAAAAGTCTAAAATCTTAGTATTATTTAGTATTCTTCTATTAAAAAATACTAAAAACCTTAAGTATATAAAAGTAAAAGCTATATAGTTAAACCTTAATTAGAATAGAAACCTTCTTAGGCTCTAATTATCTATAATATTTTTATTAATTTCTATTAATTAAATTTGGAATCAAAAGGTCTTTAAGTAAGTATTTTAGGATTTAATACTTAAAATCTATATATTATATAATTAGTATATTAAGAAGACTTAAATTTAGCTTTTTTTTTACTTCTACTAGAAGATACTAGACTAGAGATAATATTTCTTAAATAGCATATTATATTAAAGTATAGTTTTAGTATAGAAAAGTATTAAAAAAGTGATGTCTTATAAAGTGAGGGTCCCTCGGCAAAAATCGCGTTTTGATACTAGTTAGTAGCGTCGCTGTAAGAAGGTCTAGGCCTGAACAGTCGGCCGTACAGATACTTTTCAGCTCTGAACTAATAAGCCACCATTCGATAGTATTGGGGCCCCTGCAGCAGTCACATTCGTAGCGCCTTCTCATTTGTACGGGAATTGTTTTAGGTAGTCAAGTAATTGCCAGACGAAGGCCTGTCTTTTTGGGGTTGAGGCACGGCCCTATAAGTCAGGCGTTGTAAAAAGTCTAAAGCGCATTAAAAAGTCTAAAACTCCTCGATTTTTACTACGCCTGACTTGTAGGGGCCGTGCCTCAACCCAAAAGTTAGGGGTATGCTCTGGCAATTAGTGACTATTCTACTTGTATAGAGGCGGTCTGAAAGTGCAAGTGTCAACATCAAGGTTACTTGATAGATATCTAGCGATTTATTTCAGGCATAGCTCTAGACGATACCTATATATTCTTATGGTCATCCGTTTCTTTTACACAAGATCTTTTTTCCCAATCTTGAGATTCGACAAGAAGAAAGCCAGCTTTGGGACCCAGTGACTTCTTCGAATCTTGGGAAACCCCCCTTTCTTTGGTAGAGAAGAATCAGCCATGCCGTCGTCACATCGTCGTCTTGTGCATCGGCATCGCCAACGGATTCTTGAGCAAATCCCGCGTGATTTAGCTCCTGGTGAAGCACGTATATTCTCGTTCTATGCGCCCTCATTGACGGCGGGACTGCACACTCTGAGTGTCACGCAACACATCTCCGCGCCAGGAGAGTACGGTGATGAGAAAACGCGGCGGGAGACAGACGTGCCTAAGGAAGAGCAGAAGTTCATTGTTTTGGCGCCCAAATTCTCACTGCCAGCTGATGCTGTGGACTCGGTCTTCCCTGCACCTGGAAGTAGTGCAGAACATACGATTCTACCGCACGCGGTATTTCATGACCCGCATCTACCGTGGCAGCGAGCGGCGTCTCATATCCCCAAGGGTGAGGACACAAACTCGGTCGCGCGGCGACGCCCTGGGTGGCGGTGCTGCAGTTTGCGGTGGATGAGGTGACTCTGGAAAAAAGGCATCTCGACCAGTTCCTAGCCCAGATGCCTAGTCAAGTGGCACACGAACAGACGGAGACCCTGACAGTGCGCATGAAGGCCCAAGATACGCTGCTGTTAGATGAGGCAGTGGTTAACACCACGGGATTCAATCCGAAACTGGATGCTCGAGATGGGGAGGAGTCAACTGATGTTCTGTTCCTTCAGCGAGACTTATTTGAGGGCCTCTTCTCGAACCCGGAGAACAAGGAGTCAGAGCTCAATGTGTCATGTTACAAGTATCTAGCGCACGTGCGACAGGTAGCAACGGATGGGATGGCCAGGGCGGGGGCAGACGCAGATGAAGCCATGTTCAGCGTGGCTGTCAGCCGGCGGACGGGGCCCATAGGGGCGGTGAACCCAACGGCCATGGTGGTACATGTGCTCTCGTTAGATTGGGAGGCGGGGGTGCAGCTCGATGAGAAGAGCACCCATGTGGCGGTGACCAGCTTGTATTCATGGCTCTATACGTGCTTGCCATCTAAGAATGTGGCGAGTCCTTTGGACCAGATGGTCAACTTGGGAGAGAAGGTCAATATGCTACAGACCCGGACAGAAACTAAGACAGAAACCAAGGCAGAAACGGACATAGAGAAGTTGGTGGCCCAGCGCCAGGCAGACGGGTATTCGTTGGTGAGACACAGGACAGTGACTGGAGAAGAAACGACTGCGATGCTAAGGGGCCCGCTGACTCCAACGCGAACGGATCGTATAGTGGGAGGCAGCATGCAGTCGAATTTTGGAACGGACCTAGCCATCTTTGACAAGGACTTTGGCATGCTGGATATCACGTATTCCAATGCGTGGCAGCTGGGCAAGACAATGGCTATGGGGGATGCGCCATTCTGCACAGCTCTGGGCCGACTGAGAAACGCAGTTCACTCAGAGGCGCTGGATCGCTCGAAAATGGCGGTACATGCGGCTCTGGGCCAGTCTGGCCACGAGGGAGCTCTCTCGTCAAAGAGGGATACGGCCAAACGCATGGCCATGCTAGTAAAGGGATTGAATGGGATCAATGGAACTATACAGACCCATGGTAGTGCTGTGGATGCTAATCGATGGTCTCACGAGCCAGCCAATGCGAATTTAAATACAATGGGCCTTGAGTCGCGTCAGTCGGCTCACATTGCATCGAGAATGGAGCTGTTTACGGAGGAAACAGCTCTGAAATTTGCAGCAACGGAAAACTCGAGTACGTTGTACAATGAGCATGGGGTTCCCAATAACCCTGACTATGCTCTTGTCTACTCGTGGATCCTTGACAAAATCCACTTAGCCAATGTGCCTGCTCACTATCTTATCCCTGATCCAGCCTTTTTGCCACAGGGGACGCTACGCATGTTCTTTATCGATGACAACTGGTCAGATGCCCTCATAGACGGAGCTTTGAGTTTAGCCAACCACTGGGGAGCCCAACCAGAAGCTGATCACTGCAGGACATCTATCAAAAAAGCTGTAAATGCAAGGCTTCGCCAGGTGGACGAAAAGCTTGGGGGGTGGCATGTCCAGATGCCGCGGTATGGGTTCTTCCTGAGGTCACAGTTGCTGGTGCAATTCCCAGATCTTGCAGTGTCTGTGCAATTTTCACCAGGCCGTACTGAGCTGCTGCAGCCCAACTTTGTGCTTCCCGCAAATGTTCCCCCCCAGCAGCCAATTTTAGTGCAGAAACGGATCGCCCCAGACACCTTGTACTGTCTTTTCGATGCCGCGCCCCCGGATCTACAGCGCATCACCTTCACGATGCCCTCTCACCAGCAGTGTTTTGCCGTGGGAGAGAGCCTTGTGAACACAGCTGAGGGTAGGAGGCTCACTATGGTCTTTAAGAAGATTTACACGAGCGATGAGCGGCCTGAGACTCGAAAACCGGGAGATAATCTGGGCCATGTCGATTTTACTCCTGAAGCTGGCATGTTTGATTTTGCTCTCAGGACTCTGAATCCGGCCAAGTTTGCATCATACCTCAGTGCCAAACTCAACAAAGAGATGGACGGTAAATACACCGATCTAGAGCCGAACTCTGCAGTCTGTGGCCTGCAGCTCAACTCATCGATTTTGCAGCTTGACATAGGCAGGTTGCCCGACCAACCTGGGGCCTCGGTGAACGCTCAATACCAGCTTTCAATCCCTAAAACAAAGTCTGTTCCCATTCCTCAGATCCCGGCACCTCGCGAACAGCCTCTTTACGTTCTCGGGCTCCAGCGTTCAAGGCCGCCATCTCCTCCCCCTTCTCCACAACTTCTACATATTCCAGTGATCAAACCCTCTTTTCTTAAAGCACCATCACCACTGCCTGACCCCAAAGTGGTCGTACGGCCCCAGCTAGATATACATGTGTATCCTGTCCGCACACGCACTACGGACCTCGTGCCATGCGATTCGGAGCTCCCTATTGATTTGGTCTTCAAACTTCGCCCCCCGAATGACATACCAATCGACTACATTTCTCTGCTCACGAAAATCATTGTCGGGGTTCCATATGGCAAGATGCCAACGGACAAGAAAGCGAAAGACCCCAATGTGGTTATCCCACTCCTAGCAGAGACGGCTGACCCGCCCATACCACACATGCTATCCAACATGCGACTCAACGTCCTCAAGCGGTGGGAGATGGAGCACGAGCCCGATTTGAGAGGGCATATTGTGTTTGAGCTGATCCCACGGAGCGTGCCGGGGATACCATTTGCTAAATTGGTCGATGCAAGTTTTCGGTTGCCTAGAGCCCAAATTGCAGAGTACAGAGGCACTGACGATCGCGCCGCGTATGTGCGGGTGATGTATGAGTTTTTAGAGACTCCAGCACGAGCAAGTTTTACAGATGGCCGGCGCATTCAGTTGAAGGCTGGATTGGAGAAAGCAACTCAATAATCAAGCAATGGGTAGTTTTGTAGGCAGCCGCCCACAAAGCCCAAACTTCTGATTCAAACTTCTGCCTGTAAAAGGTTGTAAACTTATGCGTAAAAAGAAATCGCTGGATAAAGTTCGAAACATCTCGGACGGTTGGTATTGTCAGACCATCAGCATTACAATTATGATTGATGGAGATAAAATGAAGTAGGAGCAAGAGAATAAAGAACAAAATCCGAAAACTATTTACAATACAAAATTTTATGCCTGCTGTAAGCAAGTGACAGTCTCTATCAGAGTGGAACTGCAGCATAACTCCGCCTTGAAAGTATATGTTTGCTGCAAAGCTTCCCCTAACTCACATCCGTAGACCTTTTGGTCCTATCCTCTATATAGATTTCGGCTATAATTCAGCGTTGTCTTGACGAGGCTTCGACTACCCTCATAATTTTAAAGATCATTCCGACCAGCGCTCTCGATAGTTAGTACGAAAACTGAACCATAGTAGTTAACAAGATAAACTTTAACTGCGGTTTTGAAAATATCTAAGAACTAGGTATAAACCAACTACTTATATCTCCTTAACTGGTTGGTTAACTGCCTAAACTGGCTAGCGCCGATTCTATTAGGTAGTAGCCCCTAAAGCCCCCCTAATAACCCTCCTAGGTACTCTATAGATACTAAAAAGCTATAGTAATTCCTACTTTTAGGACGAAATCCTTCTTTATTTTGCTACTTTTAATTTCTCTCCTCTACTCTTCTCTCTTTATAGTAGTAATTTATGTCTTAAGCCTCAAATTCCGGTAATAGAAGTGATCTAAGTGATCCTTTTAGAAGTGATCCTAGTAATACGTAATCGATTCTTACTCCTCCTGCTAGTAGTCAAATCGTACAAGAAAGAGGTCAAGAAAGAAGTCGTCTATAGTATACAATTAGAGCTAGCGAATATATTAGAAGTTGGGTTAGAAATAGATTGATTTTAGGAGAGTGGTTTGAGTATTTAATGCTAGGAATAAGGCAAAAGAGGCTGTAAATCCCTATAAATTATCAAAATAGTAGAGCAAAACTAGTAGTAGTAGTAGTAGTAGTAGTAATTAACGTCTATTAGGCTATAGGCGAAGCCTATAGTCCTAGGACCTCCTAAAAGGTATAGAGATATGCTAAGCTAAGGGATTATATATAAGATAACCTTAGAAAGATAGTTTAGGCATTATATATATAGCTAAACAGTAGAGTAGCTATAACCTTCTACGCTAGTTTAGATAGACTACTAGAATTTTTAAAAGTAGGTAGAAAAACCTAAAAGTTATACTAGAATAGGCGTATAGTTAGACGACTATAAGGTCTTATATAGTATATACTATACGAGATAGCTAAGAGTTAAGCCTAAGAGTAGATAAAGGAGAGAAGTAGTATAGTATTATAATAAAATAAAAGTTAACTATAGGTCCTTAAAAGTTCCTACCTTAAAAACGCTAATATAGATTAGTATTACATGATTCTACCCTAGCTTCTACTTTAAGTAGGACTAAGGAGGAGTCTTTTAAGGATGTCCCTATTTATATCTAACATTAAGGCGTATATAGTAGACCTAAGTAGTATACTAGTTTCTTATCTAAAAGATAAAGACTATGCCTCTCCTCTAATTCCTATACTAGCCTAGAGCTATATAGGTAGTTGGTAAGCGGCTAGTAGATAGAGGGTATACTATATGCTAGAGAAACCGATTAGCAATTATAGTACTATAGAAGCATACCCTTTCTTAGCTTATCCTTCCTTCTATTAGTAGAAGTTAAAGTAGCTAAATTTTTTAAGATCTAGAAGGATTATACTATAGCCCCTACCTTATATAAGACTATAGAGTAGTTTTAAGGCTTATATTTAGCTTTCTAACTAAGGTAAGAAGTAGAGTATAAGCCTTAGGTCCTTTCCCTATTCTTATAAGGTAAAGGTTATAGTACTATATATTAATCTCTAGGGATTACATAATACTAACCTATAAGAGGTATAATAGTATATAAGTATTATATAGGTATATATGTTATATGACCTGCCTAGTAGGTATAGATATAGGTATAGAAGCTTATTTTATTTAGAAACTTAGCAAAGTTGCTAGGTATTACTATAAGGTATTAAAAGTAGGCAATACCTTCTACTTTAGTAAGTAGAGGAAAGATAGGCTTATTAGGCTAGTATATAAACTTAGCTCTTATCTTTTAATAGTATACTAGGTAGGTAGGTGTCTTTTGCTTCTTATATAAGCATATAAGCTTTACTTTTAGATAGTTAAACTTTTTATAGTACTAAGAGAAGTCCTTATAAGAAAAGTAAATAGTAAGAAATTAATATAAGGTAGGCTATAAGAGATTAAGTTCTAGTAATGCCTTAACTTTATATAGTAATACCTATCTTTTATAGTAGCTAGAGAGCTTAGTTATATGTTATACCTACTATATAGTATATGCTTATAGCTAGAAGTCCTTTATATCTAACTTAATACTACTTATAGTTATTCTTAAGGCGAGGCCTATATCCTAGGCTATCTTTAAGGCGCCTATGTCTACTAGCTTATCTACTACTTTATTGCCTTCTATTCCTATATGCCCTAGAGCCTAGTAGGTCTAGACGTTGTAGTTTTCTATTACTACCTAGTAGTTAAGGAAGGCCTATTATAAAGTAGAGGAGGCGTTTCTCTATATATACTAGATTACTAACATACTATTAATATAAAGCTAGATCTAGTATTAGCTAATTTCTAGAGGGAGGCGGATAGCGTGTTTTAGACCCTTCTATGCCTTTATAGCTTTTACGTTAAAGATATAAGAATGACTATCAATAGACCCTAACCCTAAGATTACTTGCTTACTATTTTAGTATATAGTATAGTTATAGCCTACTAAGTATACTCTATCCTTCTACTATTCTAAGCTATCTAAAAATATAGTAATATTAGTAGGTAGGAGTTCTACCTACTATTTCTTAAAGGCTATAAAGGTAGTCTCCTTATTTATTCCTCTAGTAGGGTTTATCTAATAGCCTACTATAAAGTATAGGAAGACTAATTTAGGCCGGAGTACTTCTAGGAGAAGTATTCCTAAGCGCTAGATCTTAGTCTTAAGGTATTGCCATATACTAGCACCTCTCCCTCTTAATATTATTAGAGGTAAAATCCTTCTAATAAGTAGGTAGCCTTTATTTACTATTTAAAGGCATATAGTAAAGTATAGCTTAGCTTCTTTTAAGGCAGCTATAGCTAAGGGCAAGCCTATATTATAGAAGAGGATAACTATTAGTATAGTCTACTAGACTAGGAGTACGCCCTAGGCTACTAGAATAATCGTTTTATCTATAAGGTCTATATACTATCTATTCTAGGTACTAACTAGTACCTCTCTCTCTTTCTATTAAAAGTATAGTAGTTTCTTCCTACCTACATACTAGGCCTTCGTGCTATAAAGTACTAAGAGGAGTATATAGGTAATTACTACTTTTTGTAAGGCAGAGGCTAGTAGGCCGTCTACTGTCTAGGCTAGACTATAGATATAGTAGGAGACTCCTTAGGCCGTCCCTACCCTTATAGTAATATAGTACTTAAATGTAAGCTTCCTATTAAAGTATACTCCGAGCTACCTAAGAGTAGGTTAGTCCCTAGCTTTTAGGGCTATAATAATAGCCTTAATAGTAAGCTAGTCGTTTATTATATAGTCTAGGGAATAGGTATTATTCTTTCTTATAATATATATTATCTTAAGTTTTTCTAGGGCGAAAGTAATTATATTAGTAGCTTCTTAGTTAATAATAGACTATATATCTATTGCTAGGAGCTTTATATTTTAGTCTAGTAAGTATAACGCTTAGTAGAGATAGAGGTCGTTAGTATAGCTAAAGCATAAGGTAGTATCTTACTAGAGTAGTTCTACTAGATATAGCATATAAAGGACTAGTAAGAGTAGGGATCCCTATAAGATACTATACTCTATCTAGTAACTTGAGGTTATTGATTTTTCTAGTCTAATCTAGATATCTCTTTCTAAAAGGAATAACTTAACTAATCTAAAAAGAGGAAGTAGGAAGCCCTATTTAGTTATTTATTAGAGAAGGTAGTATATGAAAAGGGTATTAAAGGTACCTTATATATCTATTATTACTATAGTGACCTCCTAGTTAGCTACTAGGGCCGTTTCTATATCATATATAAAGAACGTAACTAGGTCTATTATAAAGCGTTTTAAGAAGGCCTCTCTATACTAGGGGCTGAGTATCCTATTTATAAGAGCTATCTAAGCTAGCCTTTTTGCTATTATCTATTTAAAGCCTTTTAATATATAGGAGATTAGTACTATAAGGCGCTAGGATCATACTAATATCTTATCCCTTTTCCTTCCTACCTTTAGAAGTATGACTACTTCTACTAGTTTCTAGGAGTAAAGGAAGTAGTTAAGTAGAAAGTACTATAAGTAAAGCTTATAAATTAAGTCTTTAACATATTCCTAGTATACGCCTAGAAGCTATACTATAACTTAGTCTAGTCCTAGTAATATACTTAATACCCTAATTATATATTAGTATACCTCTTTTATAAAGATAGAAGTATTTTATAAAAGGTGCCTAGTTCTATCCTAATCTTAAAAGAGGTTATTCTCTAGGTTATTATTTATACTAAATCTACCTAGAACCTCTATCTAGAGTACTTCTACCTTCTCTATTATATCCTTGATCATCTTGCTATTAACTAGTAAAAGGGAGGATTTAAGGTTCAAGCTAAGCTTATACTATCTAATTACCTTATATAGGAAGTTATTATTATTTATCCTATTAATGATTTTCTTCTAGTAGTCCTTTTTAGCTTTTTATATTATTAAAAGGAAGTCTTATATTTCTAGCATAGTTTCTCTTACTAGGTCTAGGTTCCTTCTACTAAGATATATATAATAGGCCTTCTAGTATTCTAGTATCCACTATAGAGCTATATAGCCCTCCCTTTATACTAGCTTGCCTACTATCTAGATCGCTAATTTAAACATTTCTATAAGTCTTTCTATAAAGTTATTAATTTAGGCTATACTTATAAGGAGCTATAGGTTTAGGAAGCGCGCTACTCTAACTTTAATAAGCTTTATAAGCTTAGATAGCTTAGTGTCTAGAACCTTATAATATACTTGCTTTAAAGGGACTATACTTTATCTTAGGATAATAGTTACTTAAGTCTTATAGTTAGAGCTACTATATATATCTTATTATATTATAGTATAGGCAAATAGGACGTTTAAGAAAGTAAGGTCTAATACGTGACTATATCTCTAGGTAGGCTCTCTTAGGATGTCTATAAAATCCATTCTACTAGAGCTTGACTATTAGGCGAGCTCTACTCTTCTATACGTTATCTCTACTTCTAGTTTAAATATATTATACTAGGTATCAAAGTCTCTACTTACTAGGCTACTAGTAAGTAGTAAGAGGTATACTATATAGTCTATAATCTTTAGGGTATTAGATTATTAATAGGCATTAAGAATAAGGTATTTATTAACATCGATCTAAAGCAAGTTATAGCTTTAAATAGGCTATTGCTATTAGGTTTTAAGGCCTACTCCCTTTCTAATATAAGTTATTACCTAAGGTCTCTTAGTATCTTATTCTTTAAGGTCTTAGCTTTCCTATAAGTCGACTAGTATATAGTAGTTAAAGCCTAGGTAATTTTAGGTTTATATATTAGAAAAGGTAAAGGGTTCTTATATGCAAACTATATCTATATCCTTTATAAATGCTATTTAGAGTAGTATTAAATAGTAAGGTAAAGACTTGCCTATATTCGCCTAGTAGACTTAAAAGTCCCTAGGCGTATTACTATAGTAGGGACTATAGTGCCTATTTTATTATTCTACTATTAAAGTTAGTTTTTAGGAGTATTAACGTCTATAAACGCTTTAAAGAAAGGGTCCTAGTCTTATAAGGTTATGCTCTATTATAATATATCTACTATATTAAGACTTTTTTATACTAACGTATGTCTCTATAGTCTCAAGCTAGTTAGGATTAGTAAGTCCTCTTATACTATTCCTTATAAGCTTAAGGCCTAAGAGCTTAGAGGAGCTATTATGCCTAGTAGAGCTTATAAGCTTAAGGGGGGCTAAGAGCTAGCTGCCTTATACTTGGCAACTTGATTCTCCTATTTCCTAGTTTCTAGGATAAGAGGAGAGGCCTAGACTTTAATTATAAGTACTAGGGTCTCTCTACCTATTAGTTCTACTACAAGTATATCTCTAAACTTCTTATCTCTATACTAGTAGACAGTATCTATTTATTTCTTTATAAGCCTAATATACTAGCTATTCTTTTATTTAGGGGCTACTAGGCAGTACTTATATCTAGTAAGGAAGGGGCCGTAATAATTAGCGCATTAAGCTTTTCCTATATAGTTTAGTCTAGTAGGGCCTATATACTAGTCTATTTAAATGCTATAGTTCTTATAGTAGGCAAACCTAGTATACCTAGCTAGGGTATAGAAGCCCTAGTAGCTAGGGTTATATCATATAATAGCTAGCTTCTTATTAATTAGTTTCGATAGCTTGCTAGTATTAAAAAGCTAGAAGGGGCAGACTAGCTTATAGAAAGAGATAACCTAGGTAATCTTCCTTATATATAGGTTAGTACTATGCCTAGATAGCCGGCAGCTGACTAGTATAGCCTTAGTCTATACTATAACTTCTTCTATTACTAGTTTAGCTATATTTGTAACTATACCTTTTATAAGTTAGTATATTATAATAGGAATGCCTAAGACTATATAGTTATACTATTTCTTAGGTAATTTCATAGCTATAGCCTTTATTACTTAAATAATAGCTTTAATACCCTCCTATAAGAGTAGGAGGTCCCTAGTAGTCAGGTCTACTAGCGTGATAGCCTAGCCTATTTATATAGCTAAGATAAGAAGGATTGTAGCTAGTATAAGCTTTATAAGCTTAGTATAAAGTTCCTATTAGAGGATGAAGGGTTCTAGCCTACTAAGAAGGGCTTATGTTTCAACTATGACTAGGAGTTAATAGTCTTATTATTTAGTAGAGGGGTAGCTCCTACTAGTAGTTAGTAAGGCGCTTCTAGTACTAGAGGTAGAGGTCTTTCTAGAAGAGGAAGACTATATAGACTTAGACCTCTAAAGGTCTGCCTTTAAGTTTTTTAAGGTCTTTACTATATTTATAAAGCTAATAGATTTTAGGGCGGAAGATATTAGTATACTACTAGTAGCCTAGCTTTAGATGCAAATAGGAGCGTAGTTAGCTTTATTAGTATTAGTATAAAGTATAGTAGTAAGAAAGCCAACTACCTTCTTATAAAGGTTATAAGTAACTATCTTATACTTAGCATTAAGGTAAGAAGACATAAAGGTATCTATACTAGTAGTAAAGTCATTCTAGATTATATACTAGATATAAGCTTCTCTTTCTATAGCGTTTAGCTAGCTACTAATAGCTACTACTACTATATTTAATTTGCGTACTATATTACCTAGATTAAGATGAGAAAGAAGGAGGATATTAAAGTCCCTCTATTATCTCTTTAGGTTATACTTATTAAGGTTAGAAGGTAAGGAAGCCTCTTAGGGTCAAGTGAAATCAGGGTTAGGATTACTTAAAAAAGAGTATATTAGGGTAGAATTTGCCATTCCTAAGCCTACATAATAAGTATAAAAGGCTAGGGGACTTAGAAAGTGTTTAAATTTAAAAATAAGATATTTTACAGACTAAAAGAAGTTAGGAAGGTCCTTTTTAAAAGGATACCGAAAATTTGGGAAAAAGTATATAGGTGAGAGCAAAACTAGTAGAACTAGCCGTTAACTATTAGTTCTTATATGGTTTAGCGCTAGCATAGAACTATTGGTTATTTAACTAGTTAAGCAAATATACCCAGTTTAGCCTTATCCTTATCAGGACAGTTTGGTTTAGACGAAAAGTTAGTAGTTAACTAACTATCAAAAGTACTGATTCCGATACAATATCCGGCTTAGGCTCTTAATTCCTCATGCCCGATGTTCCGACTAAGATGCGTAGTATCATCGTAGCTATAAAGGCAGCAGATTTTAATAACTCAATCTAAGCGACCACATGACAAGATATAGGTGGAATGCCAGTGACAAGTATAGGTCAAAAGTACCTTGAAAATACTTATAGCTTGGAACCAAGGATAGTCGCTCGATTTCTACGTCAAGGGTTGACTATAAAAAGTTAGATTCGGCCTCTTGGTGATTTCATGCAATTGGTTGATTGATTTGATAAATTTTTTCATCAACAAAATATCTTATTTTCGGAATATCGTTGCCCCTAAGAATTGCTCCCGAGCACTACTTTGCCAGGTGACGCTTCAGGGTGCTCTAGTTCCCAAGCGCCCGAAAACTCACGGAAAACAAATGATTAAAGTTGCTAATTCATCTAAAGGTTAAGTCACAATGATTATCAAGTTCAAATATACTCTGACGAAGTAAGTTCTAGTTTAGGCTGCCTAGAATAAACAACTATGAAATACTAATATCCAAAGACTTGCTGTCCGCGCTTAAAACAAGACAAACCTAATAATATATTATATAACCTCTAATTTTTACTACTTTATAGGACCTTACAATAGTACTTAAAGGTTGATCAAATAGCTAGCAAAAGAGGTACTTTTAACACTAGTAAGGGGCAAGGCTCTGGCGTTTTGATTCGTCCGAGCAATTCGCTTAAATCATGCCTCAGGTGTTTATCATCCCACTTATTTCCTTTAAAAAAAAAAGGAAATACGTCTATCATGGCAGCGAAAGGAACATATACTTTAGGAGCTTTCTCTTTAACTTGTATGTATTAGACAACATTGAATATTCTGCTCGGAAGAAGAATTGCTACATGACAGGTTACGTGTTAATCCTTTACTTCTTTTTTCTATCCCCTACCATCATAATGTACCCTTCTACGGCAGTGTACGGCCCTTCGTCAAATCGAGCACGCTCATTCTCCTCTGCCACGGGCAAAATCATATACCTCTCCAGAGCATCTCCATCCACATTCTTTGCCACATCTGGGTGATACGGCTGCAGCCACGCCCAGTCGCCCACTCCGAGACTTGGTACCAACACCGTATTCTTGTCTACTGGTGGCAATTCGATAGGCTTATTCCCCTGGAGCTCTTTCGAGGAGTCAAAGGTTTCGGGAACGTCCTTGGTGAGCACCATGGGCCCAGCGTGAAAAAAAGCCTTGATTCCATTCAAAGCTCCCTGCCATGTCCATGCCGGTAACTGCAACGGGCTCACCGGTAAGATCCCCGAATAGGCATGTACCGGCGTAAAGGGGTCCAGTAGCATTCCTCGTACCTCCAGTTGTGCATTACACTTGTGCTCCAGATCCGCGGCGTCGAGAGCGGCTCCTGGGTTGGGGTAAAATGCCCGCAGATTCAACGGCTCAGAGGGGGCAATGGGCTTTTTGGGATCCAGGAGGTCCTTCTCAGCGTAATAGTCCGAATACACCGTATTGAGAACTAACCCCAGATCCGTGTTCAGTGTCTTTGCACACGGAAACATCCCCACCAGCCCGTCAAAACCGCGTTGCTTATCCCCTAGGTATAGCGGAAACGTGTACTGCTCCTGTTTCTTCTCTTTCTCTTCTTTGTTATCGTTGTTAGGCGTCAGTAATGTACGAGGCACCCCATTGTCCTTTGCGCCCTGGCTCACCAGTTGATCAGCCGCCAGCTCTAGGCTCCAACCAGCATGCACAAGCGCCAGAGGTCGCCCAATGAGTGCCGCATTAGAGAAGCTTGCATAGGCTTCCGGGGCTGGCTGCATGCTCTTCGTTGCCAAGTCGATCATGTGCCAGAATGCCCACAAAAATGACTCCGTACCTAGCTGGGCAACTAGCCGTTCGAGCTGTTCCATCTCGCGGTTGTTGGAATTTGGCTCCTTCTTCTCGGCGTCTAACTGCGTCCTAGTTGGCGGCCGGAACGGAAGCCATGCTGGCGTCTGCTGCGTACCATTAGGTCCAGCCAGGCGCACCTCCCGGTAGAAGGTGCCATCTTGCGTGAAGATCTGGATGCCCATGTTGGCATAGTTGATCAGCACCCATCCCCAGATTGGGTTCTCCCACTCGTTTGCGGGCCGCCATGTCTGACCTTCATCCTCTGCGGCCATCACAAACGTGGCATTTAACCGAGAGAGCTGGTTGATCATGGGGGGAATCTGCACGAAGGCACACTTTTCTGGTGGCGGATCCGAGCATTCGGGCAGGCCGCCATTCTTACTCTTAGTCGTTTGGGGCTCGTTTGCTTCTACTATGTTGGGTTGACGGCCATCTTTCTTTAGCTGCGGCGCAAACCACTCCGAAATACACGGCCACACGCGCTGGGGATTCTTCGTCGGCGTGGGATCAACAGCGTGGATGGCCTGCCCAAACTTGTCAATGATGTTAAGCCGCGTAAATTGGAACTGGCCATGCACAGCTGGCTTAAACAGTACCTGGCCGTCCTTCGGAGACTTCATGGCCGTTCCAAACGGGGTGCTATCTGTTTCAATATCAATCATCTCCAGCTGCTTCTTCTCGAATCCAGCATTCGGTCGCGTTGCTTCTTCAATGGGCTGGAGCTCACCGGTGCGTCCATTCCTTAGATTCGGCTTGATGTGGCTCCCCTGCAGCACAGTAGACAGATGCGCAGTCAGCCCAGAAAGAGGAGCCGACAAGAATGCCAGTCGATATAATTCTCGCTGAAGAGCAGTGCGCTCTCCGGGGCTCAGCAGGTCATAGTTGCCCTGGTCGTCTTGATGATCGAGTATTGTCTTGGGCGTATCCGTAAAGAGCTGGTCAATCTTAGCAGCAAGGGAGAAAGCTGGCTGCGGCAAGAGCAGCACACGGCCCTCAATTCGGTGTTTGTCCACATTATTGTTGTCTTTGGACCACTCTGACAAGTCGTTAGACTCGGGAATGCCATACCGAAGCTGTGGAAGTGTTGAAGAGCGACTACCACGTTTCTTCAAATCCCACAATTCAAACGGGATGTGATGATATTCAACCTCCCACTCAAGGAACAGGGGAAACCATGGCTGAGAGTCGTTCCAGCGATCGCGCCAGAGTGGCGATGACGGTTCATTATCGAGAGTGCTGGGCTCGGGGGTGGAGTGCGACTGCTGGTCATGGAAAAGAGGCGCAGACGTGGTTTTGTGAGTGTTGATGTTGGTACTGCTTGGGGCTCCAGGCCGACATGACAAAAACTCTTCCACGAGGTCGGTGATACAGCCCCTCAGATCTTTGGGCAACTTGAAAACCAGCTTCGTGTTGAACTGATCCCACTCGACGTCCTTGACACCCTGTACCAGTTTCCGCTTGACTGTCTGCCCCTTTAGCCTCACTAACAACTTGTCGAGGTAATCATGCTGCCACCCTGATCGGATACCAGCCACAAGCAGTGTTGGATCGCGCTGTTGGTGGAAAGGGGTCTTGGCAGCCTTTTTGACACTCGAGTCAGCGAGTTTCTCAATTTCCTTGGTGCAAGCTTTCATTTGATCCTCCAAGCTTGCCATTGCGTCCTTGATCTTTTTGACCTCGTCGCCCACTCCTCCAGTCGGATCTGTCACACAGCGCCACCACAGAGAAAACAGGTCACGCCTTAGCCGAGTTTTGGCCCTCGAAACAGAATCAAGCATTGCTTGCTGGGTGTTAAGCTTGCTGAGAGTCTTGATGAGTTCGATCGGCTTGCCTCCTGGCTGGTCGGACTTGGTATCATCCATTCCTGCGGCATTCCAAGTTTGTCCGCCATCGGCTCGAACGTAGTTCCAGTTGTAAAGCATGTCAGAGGCCTGATTCTGTGTTTCAACACCATCATCGCGGGCAAGCAAATGGCGTTCTAGTGATGTTATCCAGTCCTCCAGAATAGGGACTGTAACTTCTCCGGGGGGTCACTAGGTGATGAGCCTGGGGGAGGAGGGGATGGGGCTGGAGGCGGAAATAGGCAGCTGTGGGCTCGGGTATACGCCGTCAGTGCATCAAGAGGAGTTGTCCCCACAGCCAATGGTAAAGCGTTGTTCAGAAGTGTGGATTGCTCATCAGCAGGCACATTATCTGGTTTCTTGCTCACATCCCATTTCACTTCGTACATGGACCCGTGGCACACAGCACGTGTTGGGGAGACGTCTTGAAGCCAACCCTTGAAGGCCTCGCTGGCCTCTTCGTCTTTGACTTGTTTTCCGTCTTTGCCTTCCAGTTTCAATCTAAGCTTTAGGAGGTCCAAACGAGTTTGTCGAGCCATCGGCTTTCCTTTGTCCAAGAGCGAGCCAGTAAATAGATCATCATCTGGCCTCGCATTCCAGCCCACAACGTAGTAATGCGCGTGTGCTTGGGTGAGGTATTTTTCTTCATCCCACCGAAAGTTGTCGCACATGCTGAATACATTGGAATTGTGAGGTTGAAAATCAGCAAACAACTGATTCGAAGACGCAAGGAGGCTGAAATGGGGTAAAAACTTTGCCTTTTCCTCCTCTGGGGCTCTAGTTTCGGAAACCTTAACAGAATTCTCAGGCTTTATCTTCTCGTTCCAATCCTCAAGCGGGTACTTTGCGCCAATGAAAACCTCGGCCTGTTTTGACACTGTCTGGTCATTGCCATTCTCGTCCTTATTACTGCCACTCGCTGCGATAAACGGTGAAACATCTGTTTGTAAATCGACATCGGCTTTAAGGTTCTTCAAGTCCCATAATCGATCACTTTCGATGACCCAGGCCGAAAACTCGAGAACCTTGCCGCGAGCCTCCTCGGGAAAGATGGTCTTTGGGTTAGGGATGTGCCGAATGACAAGCCATCTATTAGGTGCACACGGGAAAACAGGAGCTGTCGAGTCAGCTTCGCCAATCTTGCCACTATCTTGCGTTCTTCCCGAATCATACAGTCCTCTGCTGGCTTTCGCTTCAGCGAAGCTCTCGCTCTTGGCCGCTTCACTGCCAGCAGCCGCCACACCACTGCGGAAGAGACGCGGTAATGTCCAATGCAAATAAACTCCAACTCTGTCTTGACGAGTTTGCAAGGGTTCAGCCCCTAGGTCGGTGAGCCGAGAATTAGAAACACCAGGCCAAGAGTTGTGCAAATCAACAGGATTTAGAATATCTGGTTGAATGAGAGAGCTGTCGAGGCGAAGAAAGGTATAGTTTGGCTGCTCAATTGGAGCGATCTTGGCAGCTGTGCCATCTTTACTTGATGATTCGCCAGTCGTGGTTTTCTCAGGTGATAGCTTTCCGTTGCATACATGGCTGTTGAAGACAAATGCATCCAGTTTGAGGGGTATGAGCAATGGCTGCTTGGGGTCGGGCTCCAGGTCTGACATGGCCGACTCCTTAATGTTGCTGTGATGAAGATATGTTGGAGAGCGACGATTGACCAACCACAAACCAAAAAAGATATATCACGCAACAAGTCTGTTTGTCCCAGTTCGTTCTTGCGGAAGATGTTGGGACAACGAATCCTCATCCGAAAACGAGTAGATTATCGGAGCTCTTGAATCGTGCGGGGTTTCGTAGCTCGCGGGTGAAATCAAAACAATCAAGACGAGGAAATTCCCTCAAAGATAAAAAAATTGCTTGTGGGTTTTGAGAGGAATCGATTAAAACGTCCACTTCTAGCGCCTTGCCCACACAAAATTTGTCAACTATACTTTTAAGCCGAAGAAAAACAACTTAGAGAACTTTGTGAAAACTTGATATATATTAGTTTTAGATCTAATACAATTATACTATTAGAGCATAACTTCAAAATTATATAGTTTTTTTATATTATTTGAAATTTATTAGACTTAATTTTATTAGACTTAGTTTTATAAAAGGTTTTATTAAAATATATTAGAAATAATATAAGAGACTTTATAGTTATATGACTTTATATAGATTATATAAGCTTAAAGGTCTAATCTTTAAGTATTTATACCTATACTACTATTATTTCTATATTATTAATATAATACTATAAATCTAATATTAAGTCTTATAAGCTACTAGCT
>QGMI01000800.1:0-18519 GCA_007821535.1 Lachnellula occidentalis | reverse complement strand
CCGTCTGCTCCCCGTAGCCTCAAACCCCACCTCAACAGCCTTCCTCAATATCCTTACCACCGTCTCCCAACTCTGCTCCATAGCCGGAACCTGCCCCTCCCACCACTCCGTCCTAACCGTCGCCGTCGCCTCCTCCAGCGCATCCCCCACAAACCGCGGCGGCAGCTCCACCGTCCTTCCCCCAGCATTCCACACCCGAATCGTAGCCACGATCAAAAACCTCGTCCGCGTGCCCCCGTCATCGGGCTCAAGGTGTATGCGCTTGGCTGTGCGTACGAGGATCTGCAGGGAGCGCGCCTCCGGGATGTGGGTGCTGATCTCGGCGGGGATGGCGTGCACGGCGTAGTTGTTGTAGGCGGCGCTGATGCCGTCGCCGAAGAAGGCGGGGCTGGAGGCGGTGAGTCCGACGGTCGAGGTCTTGTGTGTGAGGAAGTCGGGGGTGTGGATTATGTGGATCAGGGTTCGGCGGAGCATGGAGGTTGTGGGCTCGTTTGGGAGGTTGTTGAGGACTCTTGGGTGTGAGGTGAGGTAATTCATAGTGCTGGTTTGGGTTGGGTGTTTGGTGGTGTAAAGAGTTTGTTTGAGATGGCTTTGGGGTTATATATATGTGCTGGCTTTGAGGGCTGGAATAGGTTAGCTGACGAAAAGTTGCAAAGCGTCAGTGAATTGTTTGAAGTTGCATCTCTTAAAAAGAGATGAAACTTTGCAGATGCTCGGGGGACAATGATAATTCATGTTTTTGAATAACTGCCTCTGGTTGGGCCCGGGTGGTTAGCAATGGCCAATTCTGGAAAGCACTGGTGGCATTGGTGAACTTGGGCAGCTTTTGATATTAGCAAGGCTACCAGGTAAACAAGCATAGAGACAAAGAGTGCCGCACAGACTGAAGTGAATCACGCAGAACCTTCAAGTGGAGAAGGCTTTGTGAGATGTAGTTTGAAGGCTACGACACACAGACTCATATATGGTGGCCATGCAATTTATAACAAAGGGACTCTGCAAACACTGTGAGGTTTCCTCCGCTTATTGAAAGCCGGTTTCCCCAACTTCTCTGGTTCTGAGGTGGGTATCCGGTAGTCAAGAAATTTCCGTGTCAAGTGAATAACTTCTGCTTCTGCGAGGAGCCCAATTCTTGGACGGTTGCTTGGCATTGGTCGTCCAAGTAGAAGAAGCTGTAAACCCTTCGACTCCTGTTGTAATATAGAGCCATAATTTGATTAGCTTAAAACCCATGTGAGATCCCTTGTTAGCGTGGCGTAAGGGTGGGGGAGGAGTAATTCATGTAAGCTTATACAATATGCATACCTGGTATCACTTGACTTCAATTCGGTCAGCACATTTCCCACAACATCTCTCGTGAACGTATTGCATCTTAGTGTTCAGACAATGTCCTCCCCAGTCATCCAGCCTTCATTCCATGATAACGTCGACTTCGTAAATGCTGAAAGAGGCCTCGTCGCGTCTCTCGACACCTGTCTCGTGAAAGACGAAGCTGGTCAGACTGTGTGGAACAACGAGGACTACAACTTCCTGCAAGGAGATTGCCCATCGACTGTGAATCCGAAGCTATGGCGACAAGGACAGCTGACCCGGAAGCAGGGCCTGTTCGAGGTTACCAAAGGCGTGTATCAAGTGCGCGGCCTCGATATCTCAAACATGACTCTTGTTGAAGGCAAGACCGGCGTCATTGTGCTAGACGTTCTTGCATCGACTGAATGCGCGGCTGCTGCACTAGGATTCTATCGCACCCACCGCGGCCACCGATCAGTGCGGGCTGTCATCTACTCACACTCGCATTATGATCACTTCGGCGGCGCGCAAGGTGTTCTTTCAACAGCTGCTGGAGATCAGCGCGAAATCCCCATCATCGCTCCAGCTGGCTTCATGGAAGCAGTGCTCAAAGAGAATATTGTTGCCGGCCCCGCGATGCGAAGACGCGCAGTATTCATGTTTGGTGGATCTCTGCCTATTGGACCACACGCCCACGTGTATGTGTCCCTCCATCAAGCATGATCAGTCGGTAAGCATAGTTATTAATTACTTGTAGCGGTTGCGGCTTAGGCATGGCTGCTTCTAGCGGTACCACAATCATTGTACCACCGAACGATACTATTAACGAGACCGGCGAAGAACGAATCATCGACGGTGTGAGAATTGTGTTCCAGATGGTGCCTGAGACAGAAGCACCATGCGAGATCAACGTCTTCTTTCCTCAGCAGCGTGCTCTCTATATTGCCGAGTGTGCAACTCATACGATGCACAATGTCATCACCTTACGCGGTGCACAAGTTCGGGATGCAAAGAAGTGGTCTAAGCACTTGGACGAGACGCTCGATATGTACGCTTTTGATTCCGATGTGGTCTTTTCGGGTCATCACTGGCCAACGTGGGGCCACGAAGATATCATAAAGTTCATTTCAGACCAACGAGACCTCTACGGCTATATGCATGATCAGACGGTTAGGCTAATGAATAAAGGAATGTCTGGGATTGAGATAGCGGAACAGCTCCAGCTCCCGCCAGCTTTGAAACAAGAATGGTATGCCGGTGAATTCTACGGCTGCTTGTCGCAGAATGTGAAGGGCATCTACCAGCGTTACATGACCTGGTTCGATGGCAACCCGGCCAATATATGGAAGCGTCCACCAAAGGAGGAGGGAAAGCGCTATGTTGATTGCATAGGTGGCGTCGAGCTTGTCATTGAAAAGGCAAAAGAGTTCGCCGACAGAGGCGATCTTCGGTTCGCTGCAACACTGCTTGACCATGTTGTGGCGGCGGAACCAAGCAACGAACTGGGACAACAGCAACTAGCATCGATATACCAGCGGCTCGGCTTCGGTGCTGAAAATGCTGTCTGGCGCAACTTCTATCTCACTGCCGCACAGGAGCTTGGCAGCGAGAGCCAGGGAGCACCGCAAAGTGTGATCGCCATCAATCCGCAATCGTCTATAGAAGATTGGCTCGACGCTCTCTCGCTGCAGATAGATGGACCGAAGGCTTGCGAAATATCTGTCCAGACGATCGTGATCAATATGCCGGACGAACAGACAACGTGGACGTTGACTTTACGGAATGGCACACTGACGTACCGGAGTAAGGCTTTTGGGACTGCGCAGAGTAGCGGCTCTGCAGATTTGACGTTGACAGTCAGCAAGAGCGAGATGTACGACTTGGTCGCCAAAGGCAACATAGATGCGGCAAAGAAGACTGGGGAAGGCAAGATGGAGACGCTGACTACTTTACTAGAATTAGGTAATATTATATGAAAAGCAAATTCTTGACTACTAGCTTTACATTCAAGGTGGCGTACCTGTCCTTAAGCCCCTTGATATGCGTGACGTTGAAGAATGTTGCTTGGCTCTTTGATGCGGTCAGAAAGACTGCATATTGGGCCAAAAAGTGGAGGGATTGGAAATCGTGCCTGTGCTCCGAGGGCCTGATGAAGGCTGCGCTAGTATGGCGCTAAGCCCCCCTCAGTGTCGAGTGTCACGGGATATGTGGCAATTACATCCTAGTCCAAACGGACAAACACAGGAGAAACTAGGCGGTCCAAAGGTCGGCGATTCGAATGCGAGAGGACCAGTCGGTATTCTTCGGGTTCATTTCCTATTGTTCGTTATCGTTGTTATTGTGAGAGGGATGTCAGGGCTAGCTTCTCGGAACTTCCCCATCTTAAACATCTTGATATCGCTCGTTCCTTTTGGAAGTGTCCAATAACTATTAACAAACAACCGATCGAGAAGGAAAGCAGCTGATATCGTATGTTGGTGTAGATTGGAAGTAGGTTCAGATGACCTTTAATAGGAGTTGGTGTTACGAGAGTTTGCGGGACTGCGATCAATGGAATATATAATGTTAGAGGGGTTTACCTTATAGTATATGTTATAAGAGCATGAGCAGCGGTCAAATACCACTCGAGTCTGGAAAAAAAGGTCTGACTTAAGCTGTCTATACAATAACCATAAAGTGAGAACATTCATGAAGTACGAAGGTCACATAATCGTTTCCTCACAGAGATAGCGACGAGCAATCATCTGAATGCTTGTGTGACCACAAGTTTCGATATTTTAGAAATCCATATGATTTGACTTTTCACGCCAACGTATCAAGTTGAAAGTTCGTCACTTTTGCATCCAATCAATAGCGAAAGCCGATACTTCAAGGTGGTCGATATCAATGCGGATAACGAATTGCTATTTCTTTGCTGACGACAGATGAGAGGGCCTATAGTCTGTGGCGTCGACAGTCTTCGCAGGCTAGCATATGGCAACGCTTGCAAGACAAGATGTATTTGCGATGTCTCGTGCCACACATCTCGCAGGCGTTGCCGCGGCGCGATACCGCAAGTTTAGTGAACTTGCCACTGTGGTCGCACTCATGGTTTGTTTCTAGCTCCTGTTCCATAGCCAAGACGCGCTGTTGACGAATAGCAGGTGCCAATGGCTGTGGTGCCTCTCTGTCAACGACCAGCTGAGCTCTCTGATAGCGTAGTTCTGGCTCCCAGTCGCCACATAGACACTCCTTCCACTTTACGCCGCATCTGTAGCAGAATTCGGCACTGCATCGACAGCTGTGATTCGATCAGTTCTTACTTGCACAACGGGTAGCAGTAGATATTACTCACGTCATGTGGTCACATCCCTCAAGCCGAAATACCATTTCACCGCATCCAAAACATTTTTGCCAGCCTTGCTCAACGGCGAGATCGATGAGGCTCTGCCTTGCTTTATCTGATGGGCAAACCCCATCATGTGCTAGCGCTTTACAGTGCATACAGGTTCCAGCGCCACAGGCCTCGCAGGAAGCACGATCCAGGGATCGTTGCGATATGGGAATAAACTTGGCACACTCCGGATTAGCGCAGTAGACTCTATCCGTGCTGGTAAATTCCAGCTCCGCACTTCGATAGGCAGCTAATTCTTCGACTGAAAAGTCTGCTTCGATGATGGAGGTGTCAATTGGTTGGCGGTGACATTTTGGCGGGAAAAGACTTTCATCCTTGGCAACACGCAGCAAGAAGGACTTGAGGCACGGCTTGCAATATACATCCCCGCATACCAAACGCACGGTGGAATGCGGATGAACGGAATCTCCACAGACACTGCATTCAACCTTGAGTTGGGGCAAGTGCTCAAGAACAGCTCTCTGGCGCAGAGTGTAATGTGCCGAAGGGCCTGCAACGGTGCTAGAGGACTCGATGCTGAGAGTCGAAGCTTCTGTAGCTCGTAGGACATAGTCCCACTCAGTCGACCCCGCTCCGAGGCGAGACATCAAAGGCAACTCGGTGACATCCTGCACTGTCAAACTTTCATCTTCATTCAAGCTTAGGGCGAATTCTCGATCTTGAATGAACTGTGTCTCTTCGATCCTTGAGTTTTCAATGGCCACAGCATCAGAATCGACTGCTTTAGCAATGCTGTGAGCAAACTTCAGATCCTCGACCAGAACAATCGCCTTGTTCAGCTCGGCCTCGAAGTCATCGAATGCTAATGCAAAGTCCGGAGGACTATCTTCCCTCCATTTGCCGGATTGAAGCTCGCGCTGAGCTTCGATCTCTTCGAGTTGGAGCTGCAGAGCAAAACTCTGGTCGTCGAGTTGGAAAAAGGGGTCTGCGCATGCCATGATTGAGTCTGGTATGATTAATCGTCTGCGTTTGGTGATTAGATGATTTAGTATCAAGAAAAGTGTGGAGAAATGAAGCCTCGTCAGGAGATCGTTTGAAATTCCAGCAGGACTTATATGCTGGGATACCTTCCATTTCTACCTCGGTAGATACAGCATGAAACCAATTGACGCGACGAAAGAAGCTAACTCCGACCTTTAAGTTCAATAGATCGGGAGGGGTTGAAGCTTAATCTGTGGTCGGTGTCGGTCTCGTCCCACGACCCGCGTGAGCCTTAGGCCTAGAACACTTTGTCTTTTTGACGAGACGAACAGCTTCAAAGAGAGTGAAACGTTCGGAGGTAAATCATCGCCCATAATGGCGCCGGTCCTTGCAAGATTGCAACATGCATAGGGACGATATGATCTTTCATAACCGTTTGATGATCACTCTAACCGCTTCGTGTGCTTCGCCTGTCTCTGTATGGAGCTCCGACATGCCTTATAGCTTGGAAAATAGGAACCTTCGACGTTCACCACATTCAACGCAGGCAGAATTCAAAGCTTTCCTGAAAACCCCAGCCGTGTCATTGCAGCCAGGCAACGCACCGTGAAGCCCAGAAGGCCACGAAAGCGTGATATAAAACAAGGGACAAATCTTGACCTCGCAAAGAGAGAACGTAATCCAAGTTATCACGACTCGAAGCCTCGATATACACAAAGAGCCACTGGGGGTTCCTGATCATGATTATCATCCTTAAAATTCAATGCTCCGTCAAAAAAGTTGCCATTGCCGGTATTGAAGTGGTTGAGCATTGCACAGCGTTACGAGGCAGCCAGAGGAGCTAATCTCCTTGATATTATGGAAGTGAGGCCTTGCATGATTTTCCTTACAGGGCTCCCAAAGCTATGTGTCTAGACGAGTGGAAACTACCTTAACTTTGTTACATACATGTCCCTAGCCTAGCGGGATTCAAATGCCACGTCGCTGGGACTCTTTGCTTGAAGGAAGGGGCATAAAAGCAGGGAATAACACAGTGTTGCGTCTGCTTTGAAGCGTTAATATTTGTTTACTACGGATCTGCTAATATGTCTTTGGTGAAACAATGCTAGCAAATCCAGAATACAAAAGCCCAAATGCAGAAACAAAATATCACTCAATTCATGGAGGTAAAACAGAGATTCAGAGGCGCTTGCCTAGTTAAAAGTTGAATAAGTAAGAAAGGCCACGCTGCATTATAGCACGAAAAGCAGAAAACCTCGTGTCGATTATTTTCTCCAATGCTAGAATGGATAGAAACTGCGCCCACGCAAATCTTCCTTCTACCCATATTACAACTTACAGACCCATAACCATGCCCGCTAAAAGTGACCATACAAAACATACATTCGTTATCCATCACCACCCACAATCAAGAACCCCTGTTCTCTTCAATCCTCTTCTTCTCTTCCACCACACAATCTTTCCCCCCTTCTCCCCTCAAACAACTAACCCCCCTTCGAACAACCGCACTACTTACCGCACTAGCATCCCTCTCATAAACCAAATTAATAACCATCAAACTCGCCACAAAAACCCACACATCCCCGCCTCTCATTCCCTTCCACCAACCCCTCTTCCTTCCGACCTTCCACAAGCTATCCAAACTCGTACGCGCACTATACAAGAACTCCCCTCTAGCTTGTCGTCTAACCACAAAGCCCCACATACCCCCGATCATGCCGCCGAGGAAGAATCGTTGCGTTGGCAAGACGTTTTTGGGTAGGAAGGATTGCAAGAAACAGATCGCGCCCCAGGAGGTCCCGATGGAGCCAGTTAGGAAGGTGCTATAGAGTAGGATTCGGGAGGCGAGTTTGTTGAGTGTGTTGAGGGGTGCGCGGTAGAAGGCACGGTATGAGGGGATGGAGATGATTGTGAAGACGAGGGTGAAGAAGCGGGCTAGTGATGGGAAGATGCGGATCCAGTATGTAAGGTAAGTGCGTAGGCAGGAGGGGTCGGAGGGGTGAAGCGTGGCGCAGGTAAGGGATGTTATGAGGGGGTGTGCAGGGGATGTGATGGGTGAGATCATTGAGAGGGATGCGGGGAGGGTAGGGGTGTTTGGGAAGAGGATTGGGGAGACGAATGGCCTGGTAGTGTGTTAATTGTGTGGTAAGACTAGAAGGGGCAAGGGACTTACGGGTAGTTAAGACGGGCCATTTCAGCGAGGTTGTCCACGATGTCGTAGGTGCTTGGCCATGGGAGGTTGGATGGATAATCTTCTGGGCGATGCTGAATATACTCAGGCGAGTTCTTCAGAATGAAGTCCCCATACGCCTGTAATCATTAGCAATATCCAACAGAAGCCAAGCAGCAGTGGCATACCTTAGGAAAACAATCCCTATCAAAAACAAAAGCATGCAGTAATTGCCCACTCGTCAACGGGAAAAGCAGCCAACTTCCCCACCACCAAGGCCTCTCCCACCTGCTCCCCTCCTTGCCCCAAATCCACCCCTCATCTTCCGCATGATTATACGCAAACTCCGCCGCCCTGCTCAAAGCATATATGGATATCGTAACCCTCAACTGTTCACTAGGATAAACCGCCAGGGCAAACCCCGCCAAACTTGCGCCTATAGCAGGAGCAAGACTCGAGGTCAGAGTTTTGGAAGTGCGTTTGTTTCGCTGGCGGAAAGGCCGCGCTTCAGGTGTGAGAAGATGTGCACGGAGGCGTGTGAAGAAGCGGAAGAGTATGCGGTGCAGTAGGAGGATTGTGGAAAGGGAGAGGGACAATCTCAGATTTGTGGATTTCCACAACGGTGTTCTCTTTCCACTATTCAGATCACCAATCAGCATCAGATCCTTTGAATGTAAACGCAAATTACATACCGAACTTTGTTACCCCCCAGAAAGCGTTCACGAATAGCTCCCCACGCCTTCAACGCCGCGCTTGTCGCAAGGAAAAGCCTCAGACTCGCTCTCACAGCAGAGGCATTATAATCATCACGTCCAGGCCTCTCTACAAGCTTCTCAACTTTAGCGACAGCGGGAGCATTTCTCTTTAGGACTTTGGAGCGCGAGATGATGTATTTGTGCAGGGTCTCGTACTCTTTGGCCGATATGGTGTAGCGCAGCGCGTTGCGCATGATTGGGTCTGCTGTTGATTTTGCAGAGACGCGGTCGTGTGGGGCCTTGGCCCCTTCGTTTGAGGACGATGCCATTGTAGATGTTATTTATTGTAGCATCAAGTGTTGTGGTTGCGTTGAAGATCATGGGACTGGTACTGTAGGAATTCTGGGTATTGCCCGCATGAAATTCGACCTCGGCTTGAAGGAAGCCTGTCACTCACGTGCAGAATCTGCAGATGAAGAATACTGTAATGTTCTTCGATAACGTGTTATCTGTCTTATAATCAATCGAGGGTATAATTCTTATTACTATTTATGTATTACTACACCAGCATCACCTTCAAGGGTAATCTTGATTAATTTATACAGGGCTTAAAAGTACCTGCGACTCCATGAGCTCATCTATAACTCCAACCCCGAATCCAAAAATACCCACACAGTAGTAGAATTATGCATTCATTAATCGGTATCAGCAGGACTTTCAGGAGGGCTCACTTCTCCAGCAGGGATTCTGTCTCTCAACCACGCCAGCGTAGCTTCTGTTCCCTTCTCCAAAATGGTGTATTTGGGGACTCGGAACCGATTCATGCTCACATCCAACCTCTGCAAGCCTCCCGGTCCACCTAGCAAACCAATGCGGGCGTTGAGACTGTTAATATCGTTACTGCTGCAGTCCAAAGTCATCAGCCCCTTCACAGACCTTGGAGACAACTCTCTGATGGTATTATGGGAAGCAAAGAGTGCAACCAAGTTCGGGAAGTGTTGTCGTAGAGGAGGCAAGGACGTCAGTCGATTGAAACTGATGTCGAGCTTCTCCAGATGAGGTGCATGAAGATGTTGCGTCAAAGGTTGTAAAGAATTGAACGTATTAGAGCTCAAATTAAGCTCTTTCAACACGGGCAATTCTAAATCATCCTTCATGAAATTATCGCTGTTCAACTCGTTATGGGCCAAGGAAAGTGTGGTCAGAGTTGCCGCAAAGAAGGCAATAGAAGCTGGTATCTCGTTGAACTTGTTGTGGTGCAGCTGCAGCTCCTTGATTGGATCTCTAGCAGCAGCTTCAGCTGCCGAAACGGGGTTGAGCGAGTGAGACTGCGTGTTACTTCGATCCAAGACGCCTCCAGCTTTGACAGGCCACTCGAAGGAAGTTTGATTCGGAGAGATAGGCGAGACAGGAGCGGAATAGAATGCACCATCAGTATCCGTCTCCTTATCGATCTCCTCTTCAGGTGGTGCCATTCTTGCCTTCAAGGCGCGCTTTAGGTCTGTGGCATCCATTCCAGCAAACTTTCTGTCTCTTAGGGGGTTGCCGCTAATTCGGAAAATGTCGAGATTTTCCATGCATCCAATTCTTTCATCTATGACTTTGATGTTGTTGCCACTGAAGTTTACATTTTTGACTTTGCTAAGTGAGACGAAACCTTCTGGAATGTCTACAATGCTATTGTCCTCGGCAGCAATTGTAAGAAGGGAGATCCATGATGTCAAGTCAGGAAGCCCTCCGATTCGATTGGATGAGCAATTGAGTTGATGGAGAGACGGAAGGCTGAGCTGGCCAGAGGCTGCCAGGCAAGTTAGAGAATTAGCTGTCACATCCAGAAGCTGAAGTTTCGGCAGCTCTTCCACGTCAGCTGAGACAAGAGCACCAGCAAGTTTGTTCTTTGCGGCTAGGAGTTCAATTAGAGGCAGGTTGCGTAGAGTCGTGAATGGCAGTGATGTGAGACTGTTCTCGTTGACATTTAGAACTCGCAAATGCACGAGTTCGGCAATTCCTCCAGGCAACGACGTCAATGCATTCCGCTGCAATTCAAGAGTTTCGAGCTTTTGCAGGCTGGATACTCTTTCATCCAGAGAACCAGTCAACTTGTTGTCTCCGAGCTTCAGGTCGCGCAAAGACGGAATCTGGGAGATGACTTCAAAGCATTCATTCCCAAGTTTGTTATTGGTCTATATGCAGTTAGTATTGAAACATCACTTTGTTCGAATACTTACGAGGTTCAGGGTTGTCAATAACTCGAGTCTCCTCAGTCCCAGAGGCAACCCCATCAGAACATTGCCATGCAGATCTAACGTTTCCAGTCCGCCGAACTGATTTCCTTTAGCATCCTCATCATCCATGTGCTCACGTGGATCAGTGTCAGGAAACACATGGTCATGAATCACTTCAAGCTCATTACCAGCCGCGACAAATCTTTTCAGATCTACAGCCTCGGCCCATGATCCATCTTCAATCGCATCCAGATTGTACATATTCATGACTTCCTCGGGTATCTCCTTGAATCCCATTGCTGCGATGTTCAATCGCCCATCGGATCGTGCAGCATCGATACGCTTGCGAAGAATGCCTTTAGAGCTGTCCTGGCCCCCTTGCTGGTTGAAAGGGTCACCCGCAAGACCGAAATCGAAAGTCCCGCTTGGAATCACAGGAACTTCCTCGCCCTTTGCTCCGGTATCAGGCGCCAATTTTGTGGCAGCAGCTCGCTTCGCGGCTTTGGCTTTTGCAATCTGGTCACGAAGTGCCATAGAGGATTTCCTTGGGGTAACATCTTGACGATCTGGCGATACAGAACTTGTTGCAGTCGTTGCAGATATTTTAAAGGTAGTTGAAGGAGCTTCAGATAATGTATTTGAGAACGCTGTTGACTGTTTCTTTGGATCAAATGCAACTCGATCGATGTCACTAGCTTTGTCTAATGCCGACACTGAAGGCTTGCGGAATAATCCATTGACAGAGGCACGTGGTTTCAGTGGCCGGGATGCAAATGTCTTGCTTCCTTGTCTGATGCCTGGTGACCTAGCTGTGGACTTGACTGGGCTCGGCGAACGCCGTGCCAATGCACCGTATTTGGGGGACGATTTTTTGGAGGTAGAAGTATCTGGGGTGGGAGGCATATTGGCGCGTACAATCGATGGTGTTTTTAGAGATTTTCCAATGTTTGCAATACTCGGTCGTTTCGCTGGAGTCTTAAAAGTGTTTGTAGAAGCACGGAAATCCACAGGAGCGGTCTTTCCTTGGCCAAGTCCAAGTCCTGGTCCTCCGCTTGAGCTTGGTCTCGAGCTAGGTCTCGAGCTCACCGATCTGGATGGTGGCCGCATGGATCCATCTGAAAGGTGACTAGAACCCGGCCTAGAGGATTGGAAGCCACTAGATGGAGGACGCAGAGGGCTTTCGGAGGTGAAGAAGCTTGAGTTTCTCTTTCGCACTACAGGAGAGGACGGTATGCTCTGCAAAGTCTCCATTGTCCGTTCTGAGAGTGACGGCCGGGCCTTTCGAGGAATCTTCGCTTTGCTCAGCAGCTGGCCCTCTGACTCCTCCAGAATATGGCTCTCATCTTCTTGAAAGACTCCTCCTTCTCCCCTAGTATCAGGCCGCGATTGGTCGTCACCGGAGAAATTCCGTGAAGGTTTTCTGAAGAGGGTATCACGACTAGGCCGTCGGGAGACATGTTGATTTGAGGGTGTGAGAGTGTTTGGTGAATTGCGGTTCTTGGATGGGGTCGCAGGATTGCGCAGCTTCGACGGGGTTGAGGTCGCGCTCGAGCTCGACGGAGAGAGCTTGTCGCGTGAGGGGGCATTTCGAAGTCGCGGATTGACGGTAGATGGTTTTGCAGTTTGCTGCAAGTTCAAGTTCTCTCTGGATGGAGCGGGACGTAAGCCAGCACGGGGCACAGGCAGCTTCGAAGGTCTGGGCAGTCCAGACGGTCTGGTCCCGCTGGTCGACCTATCCATGATGCGGATTGTGATTGCGATACCGGTATGAGCAGGGAAGATATAGAGGTATTCAAGACTTGGACATAATGTTGACTGCGGCGTCAATAAGCAATAGGCGTGCGTGTAAACAAACTTGGTGAGTTCTGCAGATGGAAGCTTGCTACGAATAATTTGAAATGCAAGAGCGGGTAAGAACAGCAGAATCAATGAGTTCGGAATATTAGGTACAACTATCTGCTAATTAAGTTGCACCCAGGAATGGACTGGTGTGAGCGTCGTTAATCTTCAACCCAGGGCCAGGGAAAGTGCAGAGGAGAGCTTTGGCACGGACCAATGATACCCCCTGTCGCGATATGAGTGAGGTGAGGCTGATGGTATTGAAAAAGCATTGAAGAGCCCTCAATTAATATTATATTATTGGATAGAACTTCACCTACATGTAATACATGTTTTAACACTTTGCGGCCTGATGTATTGCGTCTATCCAATTCTCCGGAATTCTTCACTCATTCGTTGCAACATACCTACCTACGACGTACATCATATTAATCATGTCACGTGCTTCCAGCCTCGCGCATTTCAATCACCCTGGAGACCGGTCCGACTTTCTTCCAGCCACGGCAATTTTGAAACGACCCGGCCACCCCAGCTTTTGCTATCGCATCGCCTCGCAGCATTCCCCCCTCAAGATTCAACACATCCTGGCGCATCCACAAGATTGCCCCTCCCACTCCCTCTTACTTCACTCTAGACGATATAAGACGATACCGATTGCGTCGTTTGCCATCCGACTGCATACCTCGACGCGCCGCACGCTCTTTTTGTTCCAGGAATCTCATGCGCGAAACGACATACGGGCATAGTATAGTAGTACCTGCGAAACAAGCTTCACCAACCATCTGAAAGCTTTTCAAATTCCCACTACAGCTGAATACATTTTTTGCTACCTGGTATGAACTACGCGACTTACTTATACAAACCAGCTGACCTGTCCGTAGGCCTGTTGCAAACAAGACAATCACCATGTCATCCCCCAGCTCCTTCGAGGAGTCTGCCACTCCGCTCGACGGTCCCTCTACACCGCAGAACCAGGAGATGGATCAGCCTCCTAGACATGACACACATCGGTCTGCATCTCCGGTTACCTCAATGATGGCTGTTCCTGGCTCGACACTCACATCCTCCATGACCCCACCACCATCCTCCCAGAACCCAAACTCCCGCCATGCTCTCACTTTATCCCGCCAATCTCCCACACCAAACTCGTCGAGTCTGTCATCCCCTCCGCCTACCATAGTCAACGGCGCCAAGAGAGAGCCTGTTGGCTCCTTCAAAAGACCGCATCCCGACCAAATTGCCAGCGCTGTCCTGAGGAACTTCGTCAAATGCTTCACGTAGCCTTATCATATTGTTCAAAGATGGACATTTCCGCTCGAGAGGCTCGCATGTCTGAAGCTCATTGCAAGTTGCAATATAACCTACTTACTATTGAAAGTGAGGAAGCTGTAAAGCACCTTGAAGTGGAACAAGACATGACTCTTCGTGAGGTTGAGCTCCTCCAAATGCGCGTTCGAGATGCACAGGCGCCCCCAGAGCTTGATATGTACAAGAAGCGGTGCCAGAAGCTCGAAGAGCTGCTAAGTAACGTCTCTGAGCAGCTGCGCAGAGCTAAGAGGTTGATTATCTCCAAGGACGATGATCTTTCTGACATGCATATGGAGGCCAAACAGTTGCGAGATCGCATCCGTCAAAACCGCAAGCATATCAATGAAATGCGAAGCCCTGGTGGCCCACTCCACATAACCAGCCTGCAGAACTCTCCCGTAACTCCACAGCATTACCGCTCAACTCCTAAGCACACGCCAATGACCAACAGGTCCATTCGCCAAGCCCGTGATCACAGCCAGGAGCCATTTGCTGCTTTGCTTCTTGCCGATCGGGTTTTGAGCCAAGAAAACAATAGTGCACCCTCAACCCCAATCATCAGCAGACGCCCGGATCCGCGTACCCCCAACAGACACAGCCGCGGAGTTCAATCACTCTCATCTCTACCCAATACTCCCCGATCTGGTAGACCCGGCACAGCCAACTCTACTCTTCTTCCATCTGTCCAGTTCTCGCCTCAAGCCGAGACTCGCGTTGCCAATAATCTTATTCATGGAATTGTTCAACAATCTCGAGAACGACGCCACAAGTCTCGTGATAGCACGATTTCTGCTTCCGATACTGAGGAGATTGCTCGGGCTGCTGCTGAATACCGTGGAGAGAGCCAAGATATTCTTGAAAGCCAGGCTAGCCAGAGTGCAACTGAGATGCTTCGACTCGATCCCCGCGAATCCTTTGAGGTTGCACCATCCAGGACTACAACGCCGACACCTGCTGGAGATAAGAGGTAGGAACTTTCTATTGCTTCTAAGCCATTCCATGCATTATGTAAACATCCCCAGAAGAGCTGTGACTAATTTGTCTTGTAGTCTGCAGCAATCCAAGATCTTTGGTGGACTTACTAAGCCCGTTGTTGAAAAGAGAAAGCGTAAAGAAGAGTACAACCGGGAGTATTCTGCAAAGAAGGTTCGATCTAATGGCACTGGAGGCATTGGCTTGGGAATCGGCTTGGACTCTACTCGAACATAAGCAAGGCTTCGTCCGGAACTGGAAAAGGTTATTCTCCACCTCAACCTGGCGCAATACTGAGGTTCGACTCTTTTATCCAGTATGACTATCCTCGTAACGACTGAATGACTTTGGGTTTGCTGGGCTTCTTTTCTCTCATTGCTGAAAATCTCACTGAGATGCTTTCGATGTAAAGTATTTTATCTTCTTCTTGACCGACAATTGTACTGTAGCAAGCACCGGCCACGGCGTTGATCTGGCGATATCCCACCAGTTGGTTTTTGCAGGGACAGTTATGGTGCCAGGTAGTCGGACTTTCTCATACCATGCCACGAATCATGTTTGCATGGAAGCGCTTGTGCATACGTATGAAGAGAGATTCTCAAGGAATGACAAGATGACTTTGAAAGAGATATAATATGACTCAGGTAATACACCAGACTGGCCCTGATGTTCTGCACTTGTGAATAGACTAGTCCAGCACTTCAGGCATTAGAACCTCCGCCCTACCCGTAGACATGCAATCAGATCCTTAGCCCAACAAAACCAAAGGTTGTATTTCCAAGAATTGCCTCAAAAGACAGGAGATTCTTGCGTCCAGGAGCTTGTCAGTGACGGGCTCTCAAGTTGGCAGGTTGCATTACAATCAAGACTGCGCCACCACGCTGTCGCACGACTCAACTATATCCTTCCAACCCGGGGACTCTGACTCTGCACAACGGAGCAACGGCAACTGGCTGGCTTACGAAGTTACGGTGCGGTGCAGTGCGGGATTACCGTCCCGTATTCTTATTCTCTTGGCGGCAGCCTTGCCTCTGCCTCCTCCCTTTTGACGTTGATAGAAGCTCAAAGGCTTAGCTCAGCAGAGTGCGAAGCCGCCAATTGAAACCACGCATCCCCAGACTGCCACCCCACCCCCATTCATGCTTCAACACTGTTTTCCATCACGTCCTACCAACGCGCTTAGCACTCAATATCTGCGAGGCTGAAAAGGAACGAAGGTTCAATGACGAAGCCTTCTCGGCACCAATATCTTTATTCATACAGTACGCCTCTCATGCGGCTGACGCAAGGCACGGCAAGCTTCTCACCCGACTTATTGAAGTCGATCTCAAAATAGCCTACCTACCTACCTACATTAACACACAACAACAGCAACTCCCGCATTTAATCATTCAATACGATATCAATTCGAAGGCTGACTAAAACAACAAAAGTTGTAAAGCGTTTCCCCAGCAGCGCAGCTTGGATGGAAGCGTTTGTCTTGAGCAACTACTCGTGTTTGCAATTTTCGATCGTGGCGCAGCATCCTTTCTAGGCTACAAGAGCGCCTTTATCGCAACCCACTCCTTCCAAACACGGCCCGTCTCGCGAAGCAATACTATCTGTATTGGTATTAGATAGAGCCTCGTCTCGTTTCTGCTTTCCCCCTAATACACCCAGGGACATCATATGATTCATATCATGTCGGACGGGATGCAAGATCATTCTATGGGAAGCTCAGAGGCTTCAAATAGTGGGGCGCGGGATCCTCTTGATTTCTTGACGTCGAATATTCCCTCGAGAACGACTCCAATAAGTCCCATATCCATCTCGAGGCCGTCGAATTTGAATATGAACCTGTCCGAGGATGCTATGCTTGCTATGTTGAAGCAGATTCGAGATATTGTTGACTCGGAGCCGGAAGATGAGAATGAGGATCAGGTGATGGCAGAAGACGATGAGGATGTTGAGGAAGAGGTTGATCTTGAGGATCAGCAGAGGAGGACGGATAAGTTGAAGATGGCCCTCTCACCACTGGCCCAGTTGTGGTGGTCTGGTTCCGAGCAGATTGATCTGGCTGCGGAGAAGTTGGCGGATGGGAGTCGAGAAGGTAGGTTCAACAACTCTTGAAATCATTTTTTCCACCTATAATTCCTTCGCTTTCACTCTCACTCTCACTTTCATCTTAACACTAGAGGTTGATATCTTATGCTACGGTCGCTGTTGAGATATGTCACTTTCTCTAACTTCGACACTCAAAGAATCCTACTAATATTTCCCAGTAAAGTGGAGAATACCTTTAGGAGATTCTGGTATCTTGAATTTCTTTCTTGAAATACTAAGGGCACATACCCTCAGACATACCTTGAAAATCCACATTCTACGCCTCATTGGCAACTCCTGTGCAGATACAGGTAAGTTCTCATATCACTCACTTTTGCCGAGACTAACATTCAGTAGATGAGAATCGTGGTCGCGTTGTTGCGTCAAACTATATACCTTTAATAATTCATCAATTAAAAGATACCTCTTTGCTGCCTTTTGCGATACCAGTTTTGTACAACATTTGCATGGATTTCGGTAAGCTATCTTCAAACAGACGCGAAAAATATCGTGTTGACTTCTCTAGGCCCTGCTCAACTCCAGGCTTCGAATTCATTTCTCTCTAAAGAATTCACCGAGCTCATCTCAGGTCCCGCTTTAAATGAGTGCAAAGCATTTCTTCTATATATCTGCAAAATACTCGACCTTTTGATCACGCAACGTAAGTGATCTAAATCCAACCTAGCGAAACTCAACTAATAGATGACCAGCTGCTGAACCAGCAAATGCCCCTGAACACTTGGTGATGGTCCTCTTTCAGATTGCAGTTGATAGAGAATCACCTTGTGATATGGATGATTACGTTGCTCTCGTCAAAACGGCAGTGGCATATATGAAGCACGAGAAATTCCAAAAGGCTGTGGTAGCGCAAGGAGGCATAGATACAAGTCTATCTGTTCTAGTCGATTCGTATACTCGATTCGATTCTGCCCCCTCAATCGGTACCTCCTCACCGGATCAAGATGAAGCAAGAGCCCTATCAGAAATGCGCAGCAGTCTTAATCAAGTGTTTGCAGATGTCTCGGTATTGCCAGAATTTGCAGAAGCATACCCAGTCATCTCGCCAGTTACCAGTTCACTGCGACGCTGGCTCTCAAGTCCCCAACTACAACTCCAAGTCTGCGCGTGCATCATGCTCGGAAACCTAGCCCGTACAAAAGAGGCATGCATAGAATTCGTCCACACCTCGCAAGTCCACCGACCACTCACCTACATCATCACCGAAACCAACGACTCGCAGCTCCTACACTCAGCCATCGGCTTCCTCAAAAACCTCGCCCAGCCAGCCGAGAACAAAGAGATCCTCGGCACCGACGAGATCTGGGCCGGCTTCCCCCGTCTCTGGCTAATGGACAACCTGCAGCCCGTGCAACACTCGTCCATCTCCCTCGCGCGCCTCCTCATCGACCGCACCTTTGAAAACGTCCGGCGCGTCTGCAGACGGCTGTCGGACGACGAAGACTCGCCCGCATACATGCGCGACAACCTCTCTCTCCTCATCGCCCTCTTCGACCGCACGGACGTCGAGCCCGTCAAGATGGAGATCTCGCGCCTCATCACCGCCGTGTGCCGCACCTTCAACTCGCACGCCTTCACCAACCCCGACATCATGACGCGCGTGCG
>QGMI01000799.1:0-18534 GCA_007821535.1 Lachnellula occidentalis | reverse complement strand
GGAAGAAGGGGGTGCCTACTTATGATGTGATGACGGGGAAGCAGTCTGTTACTTGATTCTGTTACTTGAGGGATGAGATGGTTTGTTTCCTACTGCTGCTGTGCTTCAGCGGGAGTTTGTGGAGGGGATGGGTTGGGGCGAATGTTTTGGATATGATGCTTCTGAGGGAACGTATTAAATGAGGGGTGGTTGGCTTGAGATGGTCCGTTTGCAAGTTTCTATCTAGTACTATAGCGGGATTTTCTGGACATATAGTGTATATGGATTCGATTTGTATATCAAGAAGAGTCTAATTCCGAAGCAATAAACAAATGCTTTCTACAAGACATTACTTCGTTACTATATCCCTCTAATCTCTCGGGTGTATAATATACCCAGGTATTGTTTCTTTCCAACCATTATTAAACGCCTCGCTCAAATTCCCAAACTCAAAACTTGACCCTCTCATAATCCCTCAACACCCACCTACTCGTCTCTCCCTCCAAATCTACATTCACCCCGCCCTTTTCATTGAGCCAAGCCCCCTCGTCAGTAACCTCAACCACCTTGGCGCTATGCGCTACTTCTTGCCGACTAATACCCGCGACATCTCTGGGCAGCCATATCCTCGGCGACCGCTTCCTCATACTAGGCGGACTATACGCATCTCTCAGCACAGAATCCTCGTACGCGAAACCCGGGACAGCGTCATCTGAAATTTGCTGGCGCAAGATATGGTAATCGGCGAAGATTTCCGGATGGAGGAACTTGAGCAGGAAGTTCGGTTTTGTGTTTGGATCGGGGGAGATCCAGGGGGTCCAGAAGTCGAACATGGCAATGAGGCCTGGGATGGGTGAGGTTTCGAATTTCTTCCACGCGAATGATGTAGCGGTCGTGGTGCCGAGTTTCATAGCTGCATCTACGCCTTCTACGCCGGCGCCTCGGGATGCCTGGTTGCCGTGATTGACTGTGTCGGTGGGGTTGGAGGGGTCGAAATCGGAATCGTAGCCGGTGTGTTGTAGTTCTGAGTCTTGAACGTCAATGGCATCGTGCATGTCGTCGAGGTTTGCTGCGTTGAAAATACTGTTGCCTGATTTCCGCAGCGCTTCTTCGGCGGCGACGGTACGGGGTAGGTTATAAAGTAGAGGACCAAGTGCTTCATTAAGAGAGATATGTATCAAAGTGGTAAAGATGATGAGGCCGAACATCATTATTAGAGGACCATAGGCACCTTTAACACCAAAGAGACCGATCATGCAGATTTCGGCCAGGTAGACTCCGGCAAGAGTCTGCTTTAGGGCTCGCGGATAATGCAAGCCACGGGTATCACGCTCTGAAGAGTAAACGTAGAGCAGATTCCATCGGTAGGTGATGTAGACAAGGAAGAGGCCAATAGTAGCCACCCCAAGAATGATGGGTGCAATAAGAGAGTAAGATATTGCTGAAGACATTAATTCCAATGCAAAGAAATTTGGTGTTGGGGACGTAACGTACCAATGACACCCATATTCGTAAACACAGGGTAGATACTACCCCAGTGAATCCTGCGGAGGCGATGGTAACGCGCAGAGATCAACTTTGGGTTGTTGCCAGAATTACCCATGATATAGTGTCGAACGACACTCCCTAGATGGGCGACTCTCGTAGCACTCATAGCTAAGCCCTGTAAAATGAAGTAAGAAATGTAAAAGTTTGAGGCCTTGGGTAGATTTTGCGATAATAAGCTTCGGGCCGACATTGGGTCTTTGATAATGTCCGTGATTGCCGAGGAGGCGGCCGATGTTAATGTTGTGATGAGAAATACTTGAACGATTTGGAAGAGGAAATACGCATTTTGAACGAATAATTCCACCTTTGCCTCTGTAGGAACGCCAGCTTGACGGGCGCAGGCTGAAATGAAAAGTCAGTGGCATTCACGGGGAAGATCGGAAAACATACCTCTCAACATAATTGGGACAGCTGACATTAGCATTGCCAATGCTATAGCAGGAAGCAGCCCAGAAATTAAACCAAGAACAATAGTTGGTAGTTTATTGATCCACGACAGAAAGGTAAGCTTGTCAGTCAAGAACTTGATGCTGGAAATCATCCCAACCAAAGCAGCTGGAATGGACCAAAACACAACCATAGCTGCTATGAATCCTTGAATCAAGAACCTGCGGATAATTCTTTCCCACCATCGGAATTTCAGTGACGCCCAAATGATCTCCTGTGGCCGTACGCCGACAGTTTCTGGGATCATATGATTTGCACGATGATGGGCCAATGTTTGGTAGGCGCTCTGTGCATCGACTTGCGTATGGAATTCGATAAACACGGCAGGTATAGGCACTGCTTTGCCTTTTCGATATTGAGCACGCAGCTTAGCGATCTTTGGCGCGAGCTCCTTGAGGCGATTCCGGGTCCACTTGATGGTATCAACCCTTCTCCCGTAATTCGCTATGGGTCGATGAATTGGCCGTTGGCTATGGGGTATCCATTGAGATGCAACTGAGCCATTGATATCAGGCGAAGGGCCACTGAATCCATAGCTCGTCTTTACAATTGGCGTTCCGTCGATACGGGGATATTCTTGTGGGGTGCCAGGACTCAGCGGACTCGTTGGTATTATTGGGCTGAATGAACCTGTAGGGCTGACGGGGTTTATATGAGTGTCGACCTCTTTTGAAGAACTAGGTGCTGGGGATCCGAGTTCAGTCTCGATATCGGGATGACCATGTGCAACAGCTTTCCTGTACGCAGCATTTGCTTTCTGGATCAGCAGAATTTCTGCTTTTTCCAAACGATCTGCTGTTTGCTCTCGTTCTTTCACCAGCTCGTCCAAATCATCGGTTTCCCGGGGAATCCAAATGTTCTTGACAGTATCTCCAAACACTCTTCGAAGTTTCCGCTCATCCAGTATCTGTTGGGGAACAGATGTGAAAAGAACAGTTCTTGAAGATAGGCGGGTCGAGTATAGTGGGGACAGAAGGTATGCCTGTCGCAAACTAATGAAATATACACATTCTCGAGTCACCATGTAAAGTATGAAACCTATCTCGATTAGCCTGTCGTCTGCAATTGTAGGCTCGGCATACCAAAGAATATCCAGGCCAGACAGGCATGCAGATAGAACCAGCTCGGATGAATGACATTTCCAAATGTTAGTGCATCCAATTGAATGTTGACCCCTCCTCCATGGACATGATAAGGGAGAAGTATTGGCCACGTTATGAGGCATCCAACTCCGCATATGACGCAGAGGATCTTTAGATATCGAAGGAAGAGAAAGCCATCAAGTGATGAGTGGTTCAGTACGACTGTGTCTGGGGTTTGGTAAAAGGGTTTACACCAATTGAACCATCCAGAAGGTAGAGTAGGCGTTCGTTCACTGTGCAGTTAGCTAGATGTATCAAAGCGTGGTAAGAACACATTTTCCGGTATTGATATATATTATGAAATACATACTGGACGTCAAGGCTGCTCAAAAACGTTCGTGGTAAGTATGCTCGTGGAACTTTCCGCCGCAAGACGAAGAATATCACGATACATATCACAGCATAGATTGCGAGGGGCACAAAGGTTGTGAATAGAGTCGCAAACGAGGAGGAATTGGTGCCCTCCGTAGGAACTCGTGCTACTGAGGTCCCAGTCGCATTATCCCGTGCACTCCCAACTCTGGGATCACTGCTTTGGTTCTGTTGACGAATTTTGTTAGCGTTGAAGCTCAAAGACTGTGGTCAGGCCGTGATGCCAGGGCTCATGATCTCATCGCGCTTCTCAGAAACGGCAGACTTACAACTGGTGCAAGATCTCTTCTTAGGTCATATAGAACATCGGTGAGGCTCATATTCGATGCTTCTTCAATGGATCCAAGCGCATGTTGATGGTTTGGAGGCTGCAGCCACCACGGGCGGGCGTGGGCGAGGTCCCGTCCTAAATGTTGACGTTCGTGGCGGCTCGGGACAAGCGACGCTAGAGAGTAGGGGGCGGGCTGGAGGCTGGCTGAGAAAAGAGAGATGTTGGAGCCTCATTGGCTCCGCGGCAAATATCCAATATTGCAAATCGATAATCGCTTTGAGACTTGCACCTCCGCATCTGTATCGCCATCACGTGAATGATGCGGGATATCCTTCATCCCTGACAAGACTGGTGCCGATCAGAGCTAAAGAAGAAAAAGAGGGCATCAAAAGTGGACTTTTTATGGGTTTATTGTTATTTGGTAAATACTACCCAGCAACCACTTAGCAACGAATGAGTCGTGTGTAAGGGGTTCGTCTGATGTGCCCCTTTACGAGATTTGGTGTTAAGTAATCGTCCATTTAGTCGAGAAATTTGCTAAGCTTATATTGCAAATTGCTAAAGTTATTAAATAAATAAATCACGCCAATGTCTAATATAGACTCTCTATTATTAGTAATTTGCTATTTGCAGCCTTGGAATTTATCTTAATAATATGAACAAAGGCCTATCATTCTTGGTAGTAAAGTCGTAATATTCGCAAGTAAGGGCTACTAACTTTATATCCCCTCCGAAGAAGACTATAACAACTCTTACCTCGGGGCCGGAATCCCACGAACACACACCATACTTTCACCCCATTTTATCTGTCGGACTATTGACATTTCCCAGTGCCAGTCGGCAATCACTTATTGAAACTCATCACATGAGCAATGGGTATTTCACTAGACCATATCACGTGCCACTTCCTCTCTTATCACGATGACTATCTTTACCCCTGTCGCCACAAACCCCTCCATCGAATGGACGATGACACACTACGGAGGTAGTATACTACCACACCTAAGGTAGGGTAGTCCTCGCGACCCCTCGCAACTCCCCTCTTCTCTGTCCACCGTAAACCTGTTCCAGTAACGGGTCAATTGCACAACTGGCCTCACTCGATCCTTTTGCGACTCTTAAAAGCTTGAAAACCCACGGCCTTGGCTTTCTTTCTTGTTCCCCTGCATATACCCAGCTTCTTCTGACTTTGGTCGTGCTGGATCAATTGAAGTGAAGTTATTCAGGTTACGCAACGAAAAGGCTGATCGAACTTCGAGAGTGGTGTGACCCTACTCGGGGTCAAGTTCGACAAAGGACGAGTTTGGCGGTCGGCGGTCAGCGGCCAATGCAGGTTTCTTTGTGACTCGAGCCACAACTTTCGCTAGCGACGGCGATGAATAGAAGTCGTAATTGAATCCCGATACTGTAATACTGCAAAACCGTCATCTCTGGTCTCTGGGAATAGAAAAACAATACTTGACGACACACCTACCTACGCCCTTATCCCTCGCGCCTAACAGACATATCATCTGAAACATCACCACCATGTTCAAAAACCTCCGCTCCCGCTCAAAATCCTCGTCCAAAACCTCCAAGCCAAGCGTCTTCCGCGTCCTCTCCACCGACTCCCACGCGCATTCGCGCGAGCACGGTGACGCCGAAGCCGAATCCAAGATGCAGCCTACAGCGTGCATGGCCACTGAATCGGCCGACGATTACGGCAAGTTCCTGGCAAAGGCAAAGAAAGATGCCGAGAAGGCGGAGAAGAAGAGGTTGAAGGAGGTCGAGGAAGCAGAGAGGAGGAAACGCGAGGTTAATATGAGTCCGTGGGCGAGGGGGTTCTGAGGCGATAGTGAGGCGATAGTGAGGCGTTATGGCGACATCGTGGGGTGCGCATCGGTAAAGGAGTGCTCGTGGGGGTGTGTGGATTGACGGGGAGGGGGGGTATTATTGGGCATGCGACGTGAAGCGGAGGCTCTTCAATACATCTACCTCGTATCGGCATGGACAGGGCATGCATGGGACATGAATAGGGCTTTCTTGCGAGAATGCGAGGTATGTACGCCTCACGTCTACCAGGTTTTGTTGCTGGGAACTTCATTGACAGCTGTTGGTGTAGATTCCTCTATCCTTTTGTCCTTTATGACTTTGGATCGTACCAGCCGACCTATCAACTTGATATAACAAGAGACGGATGCTGGGATTTGGCTATAGGAGCAATGGGAAGTCTATGTAAGGCGTTAGTCAGATACCCCACGATTTCATGCGTGTTGCGGGGTGTAAGGATATTTACTGCGTTTAGGTTTTGCTTTCTCCTGATTTTGAGTCGACGTCTGATTGAAGCCGGCCTCTGGCGAAAATACAACTTCTAAAATAACTCTTTCATCGCTTAGTACAATAATAACAGATTATCCTCCAACGCAATTGCAATCGAGATACGCAACCTCACAACTCACTCAAAACCCCCCTAACAACCGTCCTCAAATTCTCCTCCTCCAACCCCAGCAACCCCGCCGCATTATCCCCAATACCCCCACCCGCCCCATCGCCAAGAACATGCTGAATAAGATACCCAACAAACGCGCTCCCATCACCCCTAACCATCTTCTCGTCCCCAATCCTCTCCAACTCAGATGTCTTAACCGGAATAACCTGGAACTTCTCACCCATCTCATCCTCGACAATCTCAAGACTTCCCGCTGCGAAGTAGTGAACGAAGCCACATTGACGCTTCGTAAGCTCGGAAATCCTACTGGAAATCCCACTCGATATTATAAATGTCCAGACAAAACTAAAAGCGGCACAAAACATGCCTTTGCGAATGCGATGCCCTCCTACTCTTCCACTTCCCGGGTTCTTGTCCAGGTCCTCGCCAAATAAAAGCCCCCGCCAATGATCCAAACTAGGACCAATATCCCCGCCTGCACAGGAGCGAAGATGGCACCCCGCACGACGATAAACCCGCTCACCACCACAAAGATAGCGGGGATGAGAATGAAAGGCTTATATGGCCTCTGAAGATCCGGTTCGCGGTATCGTAAGACGATTGCGCCTAGGACGGTAAGGAAGAAGAAGGAGTATTCGCCCAGACCGTTGAACGTAAGAAGTGCGCGGAAATTTCCAAAGAGAATGTACAGTGTTGAAAGTATAGTTGAAAGAAGCAGAGCATTGAGAGGAGCGTCTGATTTAGGTGTTTCCGATGGGTCAGTCGATCCAGGATCTGAATTGGATGTGACGCCGACCTTGCCAACGATAGCGAAGAAACGAGGGAGCCAGTTCTGGTTTCCAGCGGCAACTGTCATACGGCCGGTAACGAAGGAATTTCCTAGGAGTGCTCCTGCAACTACTAAGCAGACCAGTATTGCGGCCACGATACCGAAACCATGTCCTAGCAGTCGAGTTATGGCGGCCTGTTATTTTCGATGTCAGTTGGATGATCATGATCCTGTCAATTGTGAGGCTTACCACGGCCACGCTGTCTGTCGTTGAAACCAGAGTCCAGGGAAGAAGGATATAGTAAGCTGCATTTGCGGCAATGAAGCAAATGATGATGGTTGGAACGGAAGTGTTGATAGCGAGTGGGAGTTGACGGGCTGGAGATTTGAGCTCGGCTGATATGTAAACCGCCTAGACGATATGAGCTACTTCTTCTTGTAATTGGGGTGACAACTTACCTTGTCCCATCCTGAATATGCCCATAAAGCTCCATACAACGCTGTAGAATAGTGCCCAAGGATCTCCCATTGACTCAATTTTCCCCACTCAATGACATTACCATCAGGTAGCACACTGTCCCTGAATCCAAACCAAGGCTTTGTCAACCAGTCCCTGCCCCCAATATCTCTCTCCGGATTTGCTGCTCCAATGATCAGAACAGCTATCCCCGCAACGACAACTCCTAGTATAGTGACAAATTTCGTGACGACGAAGAACTTGTTCAGTTGGGTACTAGCTTTTGTACTGATAGAGTTGGCACCATTGACGACAAGCAGGACGAGGACAGACAAGAGCTTGTGCTCAATCCTCCTAGCTTGATCAGCTACACCCGCGGCCGAGAAAATGCTCTCGATGAAGACAATACTCAGGATTGCAAGCGTGGCGGGCATAACAGCAACGATCCACGTCCAGGCAGCAAGAAAGCCAAAGATGTCGCCGAAGATACGCTTGAGATATGGCTGAACGCCCCCTAGCAACACTTTTTAGTCTCTGGGTCTATTGGTTATGTAGACGAGTTTGTGCAACAAACCTTCACCGGGAATCGCAGTTCCTAATTCTGCCAAGGTACTTGCTCCCGTCCAAGCAAGGACCCCACCAATGAGCCATAGCACCAAGGCTATACCCGGCGAGGGAACATTTGCATCAATTGATCCGGGTGATGTGAAGATGCCACTTCCGATGACAATGCTTATGATTATGGCGAAGGCATCTACCGATGAATTAGTATGACAAAAGTTGAAGTGGGGTAGCCCGCCAGTGCTCGTGAGCTGTCTCAGGAGCCGAGATACTATGTATCGAGTGACACTATCCTTTGGCCCCTCGCAGCTCTCGGCTCCAGGACTCATATACATGGAAAAACATAGGTTTAGGTGTAGGGGTTTGACTAACCTATAGCACCAAGATTGCGCGTGAATGTCCCTCGCTCGGATTGTTCGGAAGATGCAATTGCAGTCCTATCTGCTATGCCATACTCTGGTGCCCCGCTATCTGCAAGAAGCGGCCTTTGCACTCCGTCGTCTAGATCGTTATCCAAAGACATTATATCTATGTTGGTTTGAAAATCTGGCGCACAAGGTTCGCGTGAAGATGGGGAAGAATAGCGTGATCGAGATCACGTGTGATTATACACTTCCATGGGTACTAGTATAAAGGCTAGTTGAAGTAGATACTATTTAAAAGGAGAAAATTAACGCAGATTACAGCCTAGCTATCTAAAAGAGCTTTGTATTAAAGTTTCTATATTTATTTAGGTACAGCTTATCACGTGTCTGCCCCCCCTTCTCCATCCAGCTATTCACATATTTTGTCTTTTATCTAATAGCCTCTCGCTTATACTCTCGCTAATAACATGGCCTTACATCGACCTACAAATCCTTAGTTCTACTCCCAGACCCTTGCCCAAAAAATGCAAAACTCTTAACTCCGCGCTCACCAGTTGTGTGCACGGATCCTTGCTTGAAGGTTAAGAGAACCCAAACCCTGTCGAAAGGGGTTGAAGTTTTTATTCGATTCGATTCGATTCGTTTCGTTTCGTTTGCGTTTCGTTTCGTTCGTTCGTAAAATTGCTAGGTTGGTGTTAGTTGAATTGCTGGTAGGATATACCTATGAAACCAGCAACTTCAACGTTGCGTATGCACATACACCATAGAGGTGCACACCTCCATAGAGGAGGTGGCCTATTTTACGTCTCGACAGTGGGACGGTATACATGAGTCCGAATTCATGACACAGGGTTGTGAATCCCATGATTTATTTGGTGCTCGGTTGCTGGGTTTTGCTGGGTCGCCGTCGCCAGTCATTGGGGACTGTTAGTCGCTCGATTGTTGCTGTTGCTCGAATGTTGCTTCTTGTTTGTCTTGATTGCTTGACTTGTTTTGGAGAAATAAGTAGGTTTTTAGGACTATATAGTGGTGAATATGTGGTGTCTGATTATGCCTTTTGCGGAGGGGCTGGTGTGAATAGGGCGAGTAGATGAAGTCCGTTTGCAACTGCTCTACACACGCTTATACGGGTGTGTTTAGCTATATATGAAGAGCGGTGTACTATTATTTGGTCCTTAAGATGTCTTATTGTAATATAGAGAAGCAACTTGAAGCGGCTTGGAGCCTTTTAAAAGATATCATTCTAGAAGATGCTATTTACATAGTTCTGGTCTCCTCATCTCATATATCTGAAGGGTGCTTTCTCTCTGCCCGTTTTAGCCTTTCTATACAACGCGGTCAGTGAGTTATCACATTGCCCTCACGGTGAGCTCTCCACTCTCCTATCCAAGTTGGAAGGATAGGAGATCTGATACGCTGCCCTCACTCCGAGCATAAGTACTAAGCAGACGCTCGGCCATGAAAGCAAGCTTTGCCTAAGTTCTAACATACTATAATTCAGCACTAGCATTGCTCACTTGTATTGAAAAGACAGCACATAGAGTAGATAGAGTAACATAGGCACCAAAACAAACAGCAAGCCATATCCTAACGACCATCCTCCACCAATCCATAAATCTAGCAGCGCACTTTTATCATAGCAAATCATTCATGAACAAAAATCTGCCTCCTTATTGACACCTCTACAGCACGTCTAGAACTTCTGTCCACAATTAAGAGCATACTACTCCCGTTTCAACTCCGAAATTAGAAGTAGAGACACCCTTTAACAGCCAGCCAATCATCTAAAATCTTATCAAATGAATGATATTCTCTCTCTCCTTTTTATCTATATATCTATCTAAGTCGTGAAAAGATCGCCGGTATACGGAATCCATCCGATCCGTACGCGTACGCCTGCGCTTAATTCGCGCCAAATATGCCATCAAAAAAAGAATCAACTCCCCGGTATGGTACGTCCAAATCCAAGAAATGCAGCATGTACTGTATGCAGTATGCAGAAGGGTATCGTAATAGAATGACAGTTTCCAATCCTTCGGCCCCGATCCAACCAATTAACCAAACAACCACATATTTCCTTTCCTTAATTATATCCTCCGTTTCTCCCCTCTTCCCCTCACCTCACCGTTCACCGACCACAACCCAGACCTACTCCATCGTATCATCACCTCAATGATCAATGCCAAACCTCTGCGGCAAAAAGATCGGCACATCACTCAAATCGACCCCCCACTCCCTGGCGCCCCACTCGCCCTTCCTCCCCGCCCACTGCCCGCTCAAAACACCACTTCCGCTATTCCGCGTCCCCGCACTCCCAACAAGTCCCCTGTCCTCGAACCCATAGCCCAGGCCGCCCGTATACCGATCCAAGATCAGCATATCCTCCGTGCTGTTACTCCGTGCGTGGCTGCGCTCCGGGATATCTGGAGGGAGGAATGAATCATCGTCTTGGTCGTAATACTCTCCCTCTTCCGCTTGAGGAACAGGAGCAGAAGGATGGGAGTACGCGAGGGAATATGATGTATTGGCGTGATCGCTCTCCCATCCCGCCCGTTGCACGTGGTCGAAACTCCCAGATCCCCTCAATGTTTGCGGTGTAGAGCGCACTTGTTCGATGCTGGGTCGAGCGCTGCCCGGCCGACTCATCTCCATACTCTTTTTCGTCTGCAGGGTTTCACCTGCACTCTTCCTGCGCCCGGCCCAAAAATTGGCTGGCTTAGCCCATTCATCGGTCTCGATTTGCTGAGGCGGTAGGCGAGTGGGTACATATGCTCGTGGAGGGAGGGATTTTCGCGTTCGCATGCTGACAGGCGGAGAACGCCTTTCTCTTTCCCTTTCTTCGGCAAGAAGAAATTGGAGTGTGGGTGCAACAGGCGGAGTAGGAGCGAAGGCGAAAGGACGTTTCACAGAAGCCTTGGAATGTGCTTGTGGTGGGTATTCTCTCGAGCTCTTTCTTGAATGCGAGGCTGTGTTTGAGTCTGACGAAAAGGGATTGGCTGCTGTTATTGAATCGTAAGATTGCTTGTCTTGGAGCATGCTTGATGCGGCCGAGACGTCCCGAGAACGCTGAAATTGAGCTGCGGCGTTGGCTTCGAATTGAGAGGTCAAAGATTTGGCTCTTGTGTTGGGACTTTGGGGTTGGGTGGCGATGGAGTAGGGTGAGGAGCCGAGGGAAGAGGAGATGCTATCGAATGAAGTTACGTGGGCTTCGAAATCTTCTTGTAGCTGCTCTGAGCTTTCCCTTGTGATGGCTCGCATCGATTGCTTTCTATCAGAACTCTCACGAGGAGCAAAGTGGGAAGAGGATGTCGGCTGATACGTGTTTCGTCGGTTGAAGTCAGGCTTCTGCTCTGATGATGTAGGCGCGTGTTCCGGAATGCTGGCGTATACTGGTACGGGTGGTAGTGCACTTTGCAAGCGTGCGAAACTTAACTCTTCCCTCGCTTCTGTGCTTCCAACGGACAGAATCGTGTTTAGTGTTTCTTTGCTCGAGCTTTTTCTTAGATCCGTAGTTCCTGCCACGGTATTCGGGAAGCAGACAACTGGAAATCCATCCACGCGCTGTTCAAGTTTGCGAGAAGTTGCTGCTGGCACAGGTGGGATGCTAAGTGTTTCGCTGCCTACTGCTTGGATTGTGAATACGGGCGCTGGTTGGTACGATTGCGGACCTTGCTTATGCATCTTGTTGGAACGCCATTTTGGGTCGTTGGATGACATGGAGTCACCAGAGTTAGAAGATGTCTCTCTCAAGACTGGCGGATCGCGGAGGGCTTTTGGAATGCTAGGTAGGCTTTGCTGGCGTGCATACGTTTTATTGATATCCCGAGATGGTCTCATTGGGAGTTCCGAAGCCTGTGGAGCTGACTGAAACACTGTAGAATGCTTCGGAGGAACAGTAGGAGCATCTCGAAGTGGCGGGGGAGGGATATAATCCTGAGTTGGCAGAGCAGGTAGGGATCTTTGAGCGCGAAGAGTTACGTCGGACGCCTGCGATGAAATCGAGTACGTGCTGGATGAGATTCTCGATCGTTCTTCCTTGGGAGGTGTAGGTGGTGCTTCTTTCGCTGGGGCTATCGGTGCTGCATCCTTTTTCAAAGATCTCGACGAAACATTCGAGCTGTACCCACTGTCCGCTTTCGCCAATGGCTTCATAGAAGGCTCGCAAGAACTTGAGCTACTCCTCATTGATTCGCCTGTCCCGTAGCCGGAATCAAAAGAGCTCGGTCCATGCTCCGAAACTCCTGGATTTGGAGAGTTCGCCTCTGGCTCAAATAGATGGTCTTCTGCAGCCATATGTTTGCTCGTAGCTTGCAACGCCGGAGAACCAGCTGGCGAAACCTCGAACGAGAATGGACTGAGTGCCAGATCTTGAATGTATTCATTTGCCAGGTCCAGAGACTTGCTTGAAGAATGTTTGCTATTGAACCTAAACAAAGCAAGCGACGGATCTGGAATGGCCAGTTGAGTCTTAATGGTCAGAGGCGCCATCTCCACTTCCTGCGCCTGTCTCAGCGGAGACTCTGAGCTGGTCACCCATTCTGGTCGTATCAGCTCTGGATGGGCTAGGCTTTGACTCAAAACGTTCCGATGAAGGGTCTCTCCGCTCCTTTTGCTACCAACTGTCAAGCAATCGTCTTCAGCTCCATCAGTTGTGGGTCGGCCCTCACTAGGTGCTGGACTTGCAGCTCCGTTTGTTATCCTTAATGATCCTAGCTTGAACACACCAGTATGTCCATAACCCATATCCGTGGGAGTTGCCACCCGCGGACCTGGAGAACCATTTCCTCTTTGTCTTCCAAACACTTCAATATCCGACAAGAGGGAAGGCGTCGGTTTCGCAGAATCGTAGTAGTGATCTTGAAAATAGTCTGCTTGCGCTTGCGCTTGTGCTTGTGAAGGTAGGGACTGTCGAGAATCATCTTGGGAGAAGAGACTTGTTCTCGTTGCTACTCCATGCTGGAGTAATGATCGCCGTCGTATTGGAACGAATATCGCTGGCTCTGACATTGTCCTTGGTAGAGAGGCATGTGATTCTACCTCTTCTTCAAATCTCGACAGCCGTTTCGAATTATCCTTCTCGGGCTCTGGTGATTGGGCTTCGGCAACGAGTGATAATCGTGCATGGTGTTGGTATGGGAAATGTTGTAATGTCATTCGAGAACGATTTGGGGGTCTATTTGGAAATGGCATTAGAAAGCTCTCTGAATACTGGGTGAGAATTGTACCTAAAGCTTTCTTCACACTCTTGGTCCTCGAAGTTCACCGAGTTCGCTCTTGAATTTCTGCGAACAGGTCTATCGACAGGGCTTGGGTCCATGTATTCCTGCTCAACACCAGTGTCCACCTCCAACACTTGTACTTTTGCTTGTGCTCGTGAACTCTTGGACCTGAACAGGCTCATTCGTTTTCGTGGCTTCTCCTCTTTCTTCTCCCCAGCCTCGCTAACATTTGTATCCGACAACAACAAGCTGTTTCTCGATTTAGCAGGGGAGGCATTGTTCGACTGTGAATTTTGACGGCTGGGGGTTCCAGAGCGACTGGGAGTTCCGGAGGGGATTTTTGATATTAGATTTCCACTCGAGTTTGTCCTGGGTTTCGAGAGTTTGTTGGTTACCCGTCTTGGGGCGGGGGCTGATTGTTCTTGTCCCATAACGAAGGGATAAAAGGAAAAGCACTTTATGTATTCTTTACACCATCCTTCCTCATTCCCGACACACACCCAAAGACTGTAGGAAGGAAAAGGGAGGTCGCAGATTGGGCGGTGGGGAGAATGGAGGAGGGGAAGGGAGGGGTGCAGTGGCAGTCAATGCTGAGACGAGGCGAGGTTGATATCCGATGTGATAATGAGATAAAGCACTGGGGTAAAGATCAAGGTTGTAGTCCGGGTCCACGATGCAGATTGGCTGGAGCGATGTTGTACTGCAAGGTTGTCGATTCTTTCGGGAAATGGGAAGTTCAAGTTATTTGGGCAGAAGATGCAAGTTGCTTTGTGTTTCAGAAGGGCCCTTTGCAGGCAATGTACCGGTAGACAGACCATCAACACCTGATCCTGACCGGAGACCGACCCTGATCCTGATCCTGATCCTTGGATTGACCCGCGTGCAAGCTGCACAGAGCAAGACGCAGCTGACGACAATAACAATCTGGGAGGTTTGGGACAATTGGAGAAATGAGAATGAAGCAAGAAACGAGAACAAAGGAGCTGAGGTTCAAATGAAGGTGGCCAATGATCGAGTCTAGAGTGCAGTGCAGTCTACAGGTTTACATGGTTTGGATGCATGAGCTGCAAGCAGCGTTGCGGTTTTGGATGCATTCAGAGGTTGCGTTGCATTATTTCCTTGGTTGCAGTGCCAACCTACGATACGCGGGCGGCAATTGATGAAGACAGGGGCGCTTGGCCCAATAACCATCAGAGGTCAGAGAGAGTCGCTTATGTTTGATCGCCAGCCATTATACAGTACTTAGTAATCCCCGCTTTAGCCGGGCTTCGGTGCATCAGATGTGGCGGACCCGTAAACCAATTGAAGTGTCTCCTGAGTCCTGAAAGCTTTATTATTGTCGATGCCCAGGCCTTGCGAGATTTGTATCGCACATCGCCAGCATTCGTCAGAGACTATCGAACGGGAACTAAAGAAAAAAGTCCATATCGGAAATGGAAGAGGCTGACATGGGGATTTTGCTAAGCCGCCTTGAAAAATCGATAAACTGCCTTGAGCTAGCCTATTCGGGAAGGGCCTACCTACTATGCGCGCATATCTAAGCCTACATGCCGAGTACTTCTAACGCTACCGGAATGCAGAAGCACCCAAAGTACCTAGTATGCTGGCCTGTATGCATAACTCGGGTAGATTAAATAAATAAAAAAGGTAGTATACAAAATGCATAAGTGAATGCGTAAAGTGACTTGTAGACTCACCTAAATAATTAGCGAAATGAAGTTACTCTTAGAGAATGCGTCGCATATCTAAATATATGCTAAATTATATAACTTCCTACTATAGCTATAGCTACCCCTAGCTATATATCCCTAAATCTATTATTATTATAATACTATAATATTATTATTATATCCTCAATCAACTACCCTCAATTAATTAAATTACCCTCTACTATAGTATCCTTTTACTAGTCTATATCTACGCTAATGCTTATATAGATAGTCCCCTCCCTCGAAGAAGTAGAGTATATACTTAATGATTTCGCTCGCAAAAATCGATTTAGATACAAAATATAAGATATAATAAAAGATAAGAAGATAGGCAAAATCTACTACTAAATCTAAGTTTGTGACCTTACTAGAGAGATAGATAAGAGGTATAAGGTAGTAGAGACTTATCCTTCGAAATGATATAATCGCAAAGTTTCAAAATGTAACTATCCTTTCAAAATTAAAGCAAAAATCAACCTTACTAGCAATTAGGACCTTAAAACTATAGAGGAAGAGTATAATCATAGGCCTCTAGCTACTCTCTCTATAGCGCCTATCTTCTACATTAATTCTCTACTTAATAAAGAGATAACTCGAATCATTAATATATCAAATATAGGCTAATCTCTAAACTAAATTATTACCTTCCTATGAGAGGAGAATCCCGACTAGATACTTATTTCGAAGGATATTATAAATCTCGTTTAGATATCGAAAAGGTAGATTCTTTAGGAGAAAAGTCTAATCTAATAGCTTCTTAAGGAGCTATAGAGTAGTACCTTTACATTTAATTTTTACCTTGATATAGATAGCACAATTAATAGACTGTTTTATATCTATCCTAGTAACCTTTCCCTCTTTAAATAAAATCCTAATATTGTCATAATAGATAGTATATATAAAATGAATCGATTCAAGATGCTAATACTATATATTAGAGCTGTCACCTCAAATAATATAATGATCTCTATAGGAGTCTATTTTTTATAGAATAAGAAAATAGTAGATTACACTTAGGTAATAGAGAAGTTTAGGTATATTTTTGATAATAATAATATTAAACTTCTTATAGTTTTTATCATAGATTAGGAATTGGCTCTACTAGGACCCCTTCAAGTATACTTCCTTAAATTAGAGCATTTATTATACTATTAGTATATCAATCAGAATATCTAATCTAATATAAAAAAGCACTTCCTAAGGCCTACAAAAGAGCAAGAATATTACCCTCTTTATAATGCCTTCTATAAAGCCTAGATATACCTAATTGCCTTACCGATAGTAGATATCTATAAAGGTCAACTTGAAGCATTTTGATGCTCGAATTTCTCTATAGACGCGATACGATATTGTATTAATATATAGCTCAAATAGGCAGAAAAGCTAGTAGCATACTATATTAATAAAATCCCTCATTTTCGTAATCGTAATACGAGTAGACTAGAAGGAATATACCGTTACCTAAAAGATTACGTCTAGATAACTATTAGTAATATGTGAATAGTTTTCAATAAGCTAAATATATTCTAGGCAAATCAATATTAAAATATTATTATCAAATAGGCTGATTAGTAAAAATCAAGGGATAAGATCGCGCTTTAAGTGCCTTTTAAGAAGATTAAAGACTTTATCTATAACAATTGCCTCCTTCTTATTTAGGCCGAATTTATGAAGCTTGTAGTAGATAGGAGTCGCCTAATAAAGCCTTATATAGGTCTTATTAAGAAGTCAATAGGGATCCCTTATTCTTACGATATTTAGGTATTAAAAGAATCAAGGAGAATACACATTTAGCATAGTATACTATATTGCTATTAGTTTATTAAGCGCCCTATACTTGAGCATATCTTTGAAGATAATAATACCCTTATTATTCTTAATCCTAAGATATAAAATAATACTATTAACTAGTAGAAAATAGCTAAGAGAGTATAGTATAAGAGGCGATAATAAGGTATCTATAGCGCGTATTAAGTCTTATTAGCATTTGAGCTAGAGAGTTGCGATTATGCTATAGTGCCTTCATATGCTAATAAGGCAATTACTTTAGTAGAAGCTTATTATTAGCTTAATTAGGAGGAGGTGAGAGAAAATCATTATTAAGCGTATCTATAAGATCAAGTAGTACTTCCTACTCCTATTCCTATACTTCCTCTAGCTCCTATATTCTCACTTTTGACGCCTTATCTATTAATAGTAGCAATTCTAGTACCTTATCCCTCTATAGTACTAGTAGCATCTCGAATAGATCGATAGCCTCAAATAGTAGTATAATAGTCTCAATTTTAGCTCTAACTTCCTCCTCCTTCAAATATGCCTTCGAATATACCTCCTCCTTCGAATATACTTCCTCTAGCTCGAATGCTACATCAACCAAGCCGATAAAGTCCTCTAGTAATAATCCTAATGCTTCAAATGCCTTAGATCGCGATGCTTTAGCCTTAGCCTTATAATCTAAATGCTTCCTTCTAGCGCGTATCATAGGGTCTAATGCCTTTATTTACTTAGCAATTCGCTATAATCGATAGAACGCAATTTTCAAGTATATAAATAGGGATTTAAAGGCTTCAAGATATAGGAAGTAATATATATTAAGTAGGCACTCGTTCTCTACGATTATATAAGACTCCAAGGTAGTAATAGCTTCATGAATTATATGATGATACATATAGGGAGTCTACGTAGGTGCTAATAGCTTCGCAGATCGTCTCTACGTAGAAGTTTAATACTCTAAATAAAGCCCTAGATATAGGCTTTCAGGGGAGTCAAATAGCATAGTATTAGCACTAGGATTACAATTGATTTGATTAGCTAGAATCTACGTGGGAATAGCTTTTAGCGCTAATTATATGTTTCATATTAAAGTACTTAGAATCGTGTAGTAAAATCGTTCTAAAAAGCTCTTGAGAGCAAAGCTTTTAGCGCTATTTGGGGTGTTGCCATTAAGTATGCGTATAGGCCGGCATGCTAGGTACTTCAGGTGCTTCTGCATTCCAGTAGCGTCAGAAGTACTCGGCATGTAGGCTTGGACGTGCGCGCACGGTAGGTGGGCCCTTCCCGAATGGGCTAGCTCAAGGCGGTTTATCGATTTTTCAAGGCGGCTTAGCAAAATCCTGACATGGACATGATAACGTCATGAAGATTATTATAGGGGTTATAATAGGCAGGGCTAGCCCAGATGGAAGCAAACGAATGGTAATATAAAGTAGGTTCCTGTACGGAGTACAGCCACGATGGAGATGATTACCGGCCGTAGATCAAGCGTTG
>QGMI01000798.1:0-18534 GCA_007821535.1 Lachnellula occidentalis | reverse complement strand
ATATATAGTACTATATATATACTCTCCCTTTCTTTTACTAGCTCTTACTAACCAATTTCTATCTATAAGACTACTAGTAGTAGTAGCAGATTTTAAATATAGACCTAAATATCTATTAGACTTAATTAGGCTAGATATAAATAGTTAGAAAAAGAAAGGAATTAAATATAGATAATATATAGCCTATTAGGCATCTACAAATCGACCTTAACCTCCTTCTAGAAGAATATGTAGCTACCTAAATAGTAAGGAATAAGGAAATTTAAATAGTATAAGAGGAATAAATAAGAAGGAATTATAAGAATACTAAATAGGTAGCTATCTACTCTCCTATAGCATTTATATTAAATTTCGACCCTCTACTACTAGAATACTATATTAGTCCTTTTATAGAGAAATATAAGTACTACTAGGTAGTCTACTAGAAGAGCAAGTAGATATAAGATAGGCAGTTCTCTTTATACTATATACTTAAAGATAGAGAGCTACTATAGTTATAGCCTTCTCTATATAAGTTATAGGCGCTTTTTATAAACTAAATAATATAAGTATACAACTTCTAGACTAATATCTATTAGTATAATTCTACTCTAGCATTTATATTAGTTAGCTATAATTAGGATAAGTAGATTAGTCTCTAAGAAGGAATTAAGTGCTTTTAGATCTATAGTAAGCTTTTTTATCTATAAGGCCTATTATAGCTAGAGAATAGCGCTACGCCTACTTTTATATAGCTCTTCTTTTACGATTCTATATATGCTATAGATATATAGATAGACTAATACCTATATCTTAACTAGATAATTCTACTTAAGCTTTTATATATACTTATAAAATGTAATCCTTTCCTACTACTTTACTAGACTACCTATAAGCGCTTAGCTAAGCCTACTAGTAGCTAGTTCTAGCTTATGATCAATCTATAAATACATCTAGTTATAGATATTAGAGCTAACTATTACTAGGAAAACCTGCTAACTAGTAATAAGGTTATTATAATTCTATTAGATAAGTATATAAATACATCTTATTAGGATATCATTCTTATAGTCTATAACCCTTATAGAAATAAGTAGCTACTAACCTATATTAGCCTAATATATATTATATATATACCTCTCTATTATATCTTTCTCTTTCTAAATAGCAACTATAGTTAGTACTATAAAATAGAGTTATAGTCTAATTAGTATTAGTAGAAGAAGACCTATCTTAAGTAGTACTACTTCTATTACTTTTATCTCTATATCTATAAGTAGGAAGTCTTACTCCTTTTCTATACTAGCTATCTCTTTTAGTAGTATTATATTAATGTATTTGCTTCTTATAAGATAATAACTTTAGATTAGTTCTATTAGTATTAGGATAAGGTCTAGGTAGACATTTATAATAGGCTAATAGACTAGTTAGCTACTATAGATATAGATCCTAGCTAGTTAGGCCGTTAGGTTATACTTCTATTAAGCTTTATAAGTAGTAACTACTTTATATAATAGCTATTCTAAAACTTAATAGCTATTATATAATATTATAAAATGCTAACCTTCTTTATTACCTTTATAGCTAATCCCTACTAGAAAGAGATAATTAAGAATCTACTTCTAGGTTAGTAACTAACTAATCGCCTAGATCTAATTGCTTAGATCTTTTATCTAAAGTTTATAGCATTTCTTACAAATCTAAAAAAGGGTATTCTTAGTCTATATCAGGCTTATATATACTCTATTAAGTACTAGAAGCGTGATCTACCTTATATATATACTCTTCTTTAGCTTATAGCTAAGGCGCCCTTTATTATAGCTAAATAGGTTAATAAAGTTATTTGTACTAAGCTTCCTCTACTAGAAATAGGTCCTAGGCTTTACGAGGCAGTTATAGGCCATATGATTTATAGGCCCTATGAGGAGTATAATCCTAATACTTTATATATAGTCCATTTATCTCCTAATAGTCTATTAGTCTATAATAAGGCTTCCTAAAGCCATTTTCACTTGAGACGGTTATCTATAAAGATAGTTACCTATAATACTACTACTAGGATAATAGTAATACTATTATAGTCCTAAAACTAAACTGCTTAGGTAAAACGGTTATGCTTAATAACTATTAAGTTATTCTATATAACTTATAGCTTTTCTAGAAATATGGCTATTATCTAAACATTAAGATATATGCTATAGTTTAAGCTATTAAGTATATCTATAAGTATATCTATAAGGGCTTAGACTATACTATAGCTAGGGTTAGCGCTCTAAATAATAAGATCACCTATTACGTCTCTAGATAGTATATTAGGCCTTTAGAAGCAATCTAGCAAATCTTTAAGTTTTATATATATAGGTAGTTTCTACCTATTAAGTACCTTTTAGTTTACCTTTCTAGAAAGTAGGCTATCTACTATCTACTAGATTTAACTCCTATATAGCTTAAAGCTAGGGCTTACTAGGCCTAGATAAAGCTAATAGCATTCTTCTTCTATAATAAATAGTTTATAGATAGCTAGTAGTACTTATATACTAAGTTCCTAGGTTAGTTTATATAGAATGATAAGGTATATCTATAAGAGCTATATTAGTAAGGTATTAGTATAAAGATTAGCTATATATATTATTATAGTCTAACTTTAGGCAAGTAGTTCTACTTATAGCTACTTTTAATTAAAGTTCATAGGCCCTAGTCTTTTAAGGAGCTATATTTTATAGATAGCATCTATTACCTAATATACTATATAGCCTATATCGCCTATAGGCTAGCCGAAAATAATCTAGAGTAGTATAACTATTTTAATAAGGTAGTTATCTTTACTTCTAGATAGGGTTTATAGTTCCTTTTCCTAATAAGCCTTTACTAGAACCTAATTACTAACCTATTAGCTATCTAAACTTATTACTATATTTCTTTCTATAAGGATTTACTTTATTGCCTTTAAAATATATATGCCTCTTTCCTTTTAGTTCTTATAAATCTAGAGTCTAACTATAGTCTATAGTCTATTATAGATAGCCTTATAGACCTATAGTACTCTTTTATAAACATTAGCCTTCTAGAAAATGTCTTTAATTAGTTAGCCTTAAACTAGGATACAATTATATAAGAGTAGCAGGCTATAAACTAATACTAGGCAGCTAAGATATAGGTATAGCTAAATGCAGACTAGTAAGTATACTTCTAGATAATCATATAGGCTATTATAGATAACTTACAAATAGTCTACTTCTACCTTTAAAGCCTAGATAAGACTAGGAAGACCTTCTTATATAAGACCTTCTATTACTACTTTTATAGTTAGAAGAAATAGGTACTTTATATAGCTTTTATAAGTATTATAATATTACTTCTCCTAAATAGATAAACCTTCTACTTTATATTTAAGATTTCTATTAATCTAAATAAGTCATCTATTAGTTCTATTTTTAAGTTAAGCTTACTAGCTATAAAGCTAAAGAAGGTTAATCTAATTATCTAGGATAAGGTACTAATATAATATAAGTACTACTTTAAGATTATCTACCGCCTTTTTATTAATTTATAGTCTATTATAAATAATCTACTTTTTAGTAGCATTCCTATTTTATTTAGGAGGGATTTTATATAGATCTTACTAGTTATTCTATAAGGCTTACAGGCTGATATTATAAAGGCCTTACTATAATACTTATTTATCTAGCTAAAACTTTACTATCTATACTTATAAATAAATATACAGGTCTAGAATATAACTAGCCTATAGGATTAAGGCTTTATATAGTAGATTAGTAAGCTTTCTTATATGCTTATATTAAATAATAAGGTAGAGATCCCTAATTATATCTTATAAATGTTTATAATAATAGACCTAATCTATATAATATATCTAGATAAGCTATTCTTCTACCTACTTATTACTAAATCTCCCTTTTATAATTATATCCTTCTTTTACCTCTTAACTAGTTTATAGTAGAGCTGAATTTAATTATCTTAGACCGCTTTCCTAGCTAGTTGTAGACTTATAATTTAATTAAGACGATAGATTTAGCTAAGAGGAAAGAGATTATAAAGCTTCTAGTTAAGTACTTATAAAGCATTAATCTTCTATCTCTACTTCCTTCCTAGCTAAGCCTAAAGGTTAGCATACTTATAATACTTTTATAGAATCTTAATTTAAAGAAAAGTCTTTATAATAGGTTTTAGATAGTTATTATAAAGCTATAAAACTATTATATTAAGGGTTGTCTACTAGGGGGAGACTTTAATAAAGAGTTATAAACAATTCCCTAGATTAAACTCTCTTTAAGTAAGAAAGAACTTATCTTTATATTAACTTATAAGTAGTTTCTAGTTTATATTTACTTTATAATAACTATTAATAAGGCTTAAGAGTAGTCTTTTAATATGGTTAGGGTAGATTTATAAATATAGGTTTTCTCTTATAAGTAGTTTTATATAGCAGTCTTATAGGTATCTTTTATAAGTAGTCTATAGATTCTTCTTCCTTTAAATAAAAAGATAACTACTAATATAGTCTAGCTAGAAGTATTATAAGATCTTTAATACTTAGGTTTTCTTATATAGTATACTCTTTTATAAGTATTATTTGCTTTTTATTCCTATCTATTATATACCTTTAAGTAAGAGACTCTTAATAAGATTTATAACTCTATGCTTAGTAACTATCCTTATCTTATCTTTAGCTCTAGTTCTAGCTCTAACTCTTCTACTTTCTAAATCTTCTTCTCTTTCTCTTCTTCTACCTTTACCTCTTCTTTATATAGCTCTACTAACTTCCTAAATAGAACTATAAAGTAGTAGGTATATATAATAGCTAAATAGTAATATAGCAAGCTTATATTAAGTTAGAATTATCTATAAAATATATAAAGGATTAGTTAAGAAGTACTTATAAACTTAAAGTCTACTAGGAGCAACTTAGGTAGATATATAAAGATAGGGAGCAACTAGGTCTAAGTAGTAAGATTTATAAGAAGGCTCTTTAAGGCAAGTAGGAGATAGTAGTAGTAGTAATAGTAATAGAAATTAGAAGAAGTATTTACTAAGTATAGCTAGGATAATATAGTAAGAGTAACGGCCTAAAGGTTAGCTAGAAGGAGCTAGCATAATAGTAGTAGTAGTAGTAGGAAGACCTATAAAGATAGAAGTAGGGCTTAGAAGCTATAATATATTAATAGTAGTCTATAAACTTAAAAGAAAATGAATAGTTAACTTATAAAATAAATAGCGACTTTCTTTACTACTATAGTAGTAGTTAGTATAACTTCTTCTAAAATAGCCTAGAGTCGTAATATATAGGGTCTAGCAACTACTACTACCTATATAATGCTTATATGCCTAAGATATAACTTAACTAGCTACCTAGCTAAGCTATACCTTAAAGTTTAAGCTATAGGCTATAGTAATATTATAGCTAGGGTAAGGTTTAGGTTAGTAGAGTAGAAGAAGAGCTAGTAGACTAGCTACTATAACGGATTAGCAGCTAGGAGGCACAAGTAGGATAACTATAATAGTAGGCTATATACTATTAGTTATAAGTCTAGAATCTATGATTTAGGATAGTAGAACTTATATTTATAAGAGGTAGAATAGGCAAAGTAGTAGTAGTAGTAGTAGTTATAAGACTAGGCAAAGTAGTAGTAGTAGTAGTAGTTGCAAGCCTAGTAGGCGGGTTAATAGATATGAAGCTTGATATCCTATAGACTATTAGCTATATATAGTATATACGTGTATAGTCTATAATATTATACATATATAGTTAATTATTTAGAGGCTGCTAAAAAGAAAGGACTTGGAAAGAAGAAGTAAAAATAGATTAAAAGAAAAGTAGATATACCTACCTAACCTTACTAAATTAGGAATTATACTTATAGTCTAATATAGTTCTATTCACTTTTATAGGTTATTATTTACTATTATCTCTATATTATTATGCTATTACGGCCGCATTTTAGACTTTACCCCTTTATAGATTTAGATTTTAACCCTTTATAGATCTAGACATATGATAAAAGACGCTTAATCTACCTGAGGCCCCTCTAGTGCGAGCTTGCGAGCACTAAGGGGACTCGTAGAAAATTATCACCTTTGGTTTGCATCATGAATTCATAGTCCACCAATGGTGTATCGGCCTTACAAGTCTTCGGGAGAGACGATGCTATAATGTTCTGCGGGGAAGAAACAACGATTGAATGATATCGCATGGAAAGTCTCAGGTGGTTGGGAGATATATACCTAGGCACCAGAGGTACCTATGTTACAAGGTAAAACCTGGACACCTACTCCGCTGCTAGCTGATGAGCTCGGGCCGCACTTTAAGCTAGCTAGTTTGATTTATAGGACGGACGAAACAATGACTATTCTTCTTCTGAGGCCTACTATACAGTACATTGACAGTTCTACGGCTTTCTCCATGAAAAGTCGCTACTTCAAGAAGCCTCGCGTTGGATACAACAATTAGCATCAATTCATAATGTGCCAGGCGGCGTGGGACATTAAGAGTAAGTTCACTATTTGATAGATCGACTATTAGCGGGCTTTTTTTAATCGAGAAGACCGTAAAACACTAGACGAGCTAAGAGGGTTCAGAAGCCAAATAACTCTCCAGCTATCAGTTTCTTGACTGTGTCTATGTAGCTACGAAATATCATATACACTGTTCTGCCCGACAATAAGTTGGGGATTGGGGCTGAAATGGCTGAATTTAATACTTGTGTACTGTACTCCACTCCGTACTTGTTAATTGAACGGGTCGGAACTTGTAAGCGCCGACCAACGACCTTTCCCAAAGCCTTCTCCTTCTCGAAGTATATCCCACTCAGCCAGAGAGCGCGGTATCCGTGGAGGATGAGTAGTGTCAATATGCCATCATCCAGACCAGTGACGCCGGCGTCACCTGGAAATCCTCCCGCAATAAAGACTCCGCAGCCAGGTGTTCCCCTTTATGGGTGCGGTAAGTTTTCCTGCTGTCAGCCTTGCGAGACCTTATGGATACCCAGCTGAGATGAGGAAATCAGGTCACATACAGCTTCTCTTGGCCCAGAAGCTTCCTGAAATGATCCGTCACTATAAGGACTGCTTGCGGGTAATTTACAACGACCCTGTTGTGCCCCAGACATCCAAGGCCAAGGGCACAACACTCACGCCGAACTACCTGTGCTTGCACTGCACAGAGACAGTAGCCACAGCACAAGGCAGCCTTAACCATGGAACCAAGACTGGGCATCGAATCTGTAGGATCCCCTCCGCCCCGCCCCTGGTATTAACTTGTTCTTGTCTGACACATTCAGATGTTGAATCAAGGAATGGTTGTTTGTACTGCCAAATGTGCGAAGACTTTGTATGGGACCCAACCCTGGAGGAGCTAAGGCTGCGAAAATCCGAGTTTGGTTCATTCAGTAAGTGTACTTGTGATGGGATTGTCCTTTGGTTCAATCAAAAACGTCCATGATCAGTGTGCTGACAGTGTTTCACAATAGCTCGAAAGCGAAAGATCGAGAAGCTCTTCACGGACGCTGCGAGGGACGATCCCGGGTTCATATCGACAAATACCGTTGAAATTCCTTGCCGTGCGAGTGGAATTCGAGGAATCTACAACATGGGTGCTACGTGCTATATGAATGTCATCCTTCAATGTTTCGTCCATAATCCTCTACTGCGAAACTTCTATCTCTCCGAAGGGCACCAGAGTTCGCAGTGCTCTTATAAGAATTGTATGAGCTGCGCTATGGATGACATGTTCCAGGAATTCTATGCCCAAGAAACAACTGTTGGTTACTCTGCTTCTAATATCCTGGCAAGCTTTTGGCTGTCTAAGCGTAAGGCATACGAGGAGCTGGCGAGTAATAAGGAGCAAGATGCACACGAATTCTTCCAATTTTTGACGGAAGAGCTACACGAAATAAATGGCGGAGGGAGACCATCCCTGCTTGAGGACAGCCCAGTAACGAAACGGAACAAAACAGGCAACGAACCGAATTGCAAATGCATCGTACATCAGACATTTTATGGCAAGCTGCAAAGCACTATTACTTGTCAGAGTTGTGGAGACGTAAATGCTTCTATTGAATCATTTTTGGATCTGAGCTTAGGCTTGGATGTGCTTGCCAAAAAGAAGGGCCTCAAAGTCACAACCCAGTCGGCTCTCAGTCTGCAGAAATGCTTGGATGAAGAGTACATTAGGCCGGAGCGCTGCGAGTACACATGTAATCAATGTGGTACACGAGAAGCCAAGAAGCAGCTGAGCATAAAGAGCCTACCAAATGTTCTCTGCGTTCAATTAAAGGTTAGTACACACTCTCAGTTCTCTTGCATTCCTAGACTTGTCTGCCTTTTGTATACAATTATGCAGTGGAAAGCAAGAGGAGCTGTCAAGTGATGGCTCATCTCACAGCTTTCGAGATCGAGAGACTATGTCATATCTGATAACGGGTATATGGAGGTGAATTCCTGATATTGTGGGCTTAGGTTCTGTCCAACTTGTATTTCTCGTTTCAAGTGAGCAGTGATTCGTTCCGCGTTCCAAGCTTTTATAATCCTCCTGAGACTGAGCCTTGCTGTATCTCATTACTTGACTCTACTTCAGAAACTGTTGCTGAACTGCTTCTACTGTCCACTGCTCGGCTGTAAGAACTAGCTAACACTCCTGCTACAGCGCTTCAAACAAAACAATGGCCTCGCATCCAAGATTGATACCAAAGTATCATTTCCTCTCAAGCTCGAGATGTTCCCATACACAAATCGGGCAAGAAACACGAATGCGGATGCGAAAGACAGGAATGAGCTAGCAAGATCTTGTACCTATGATCTGCAGAGCGTTGTTGTTCATGTCGGTAACCTTGAAACTGGTAAGTTGGCATCCTTCTCTAGTTGCAACAAGTAATACTCACACGATAGGCCACTATGTCTCGTACTCGAGGGTTGGGAACCAGTGGTTCAAGTTCAATGACCACAATGTGACACTCGCATCAAAGTCGCAGGTACTGAACGAGCAGGCGTTCCTTCTTTTTTATGTCGTACAATCGTTGGCTTAGGCATGCATGGTGTTATGGTATGATGATATAATTGCATTTAGGGGTGTTTGGGGATTTGATCTCAGGTTATGTATATCAATACCTATACCCAGCTATGGAGGTCATAGCACAAAATGAAGACATATGTTCTGAGCTACAGCCACAGCTCAGAATAACCCAAGTGCTATGACATGTTCGAAAGGGTATGGTCAGTTATTTACACCGTGAGCCATACGGTAACGCTGCTATGCTGATGTTGTGCAAGGAACAGAGCCTCGCCATTTATTTGTAGGGTACAGATCTAAATGCACCTAGCTGTAGTGATTATGCCGGTGATATCTCATCGCTACTCTGCTGCCTCCACTTCCATTTCTGACACTCAAAATTTGCATAGCAGAAGAACTCGTTGCTCAATCCCTTCGAGTGTACCGGCTCAAAAGTCGTTGTTGATACCCCAGCTGGACGATACAACTTATTGATCAGGCTTTCCATCCGCTCTCCGGTACAGACAATCACTCGTAGATCAGAAGCTGCTGCTGTGTCCCAAGACTTAGACAGCCACCGAACAGTCAAAGCAGCTACTCGCAGTCAGCAAATGCTCTCATGTTCAACACGAATAATTTAATCAGGAGTTGTGGAACCAGCCTACCTTTAGTTTGGCAATCGTCACTCAAGAACGGCGGATCACATATGATCTTGTTCACAGTCCCTTTCATGCTCGCTTCTACTGGTCAGCTTCTTTCCATTTCCCACTATGCCATTAGGTCACTCACGTGGCAGGTCCAGCGGATTGTTGAAATCGTAAAAGACAAATTCAGGGAAGACCTCAAATCTCTGGTCGAATTCCAGAAGATAGACCTTAGGCCTTTCATCCTCCGTCTTGCCGCTCTTTGCCTAGTCTACCATCAGCTGGGAGAGAGGCCGGTAGGAGATGAGGAACCAACCAATAGATTCTTAACCTGCACGAATACGCTCGGTGCACTCACGACCGCAATGGTCGTCTCCTTGTCTGCACCTTCCAACAGCTCTTCAGCTAGAGCCACGGCTGTCTCATCAGAATACTAAAATACGGCATGAGCTTGGGTTCACACTCCGATGGCGCTTTTCCAAAACGAAAGGTGAGAAGAAAAGAAAACATACCCAAAATTGGCTTTCATTCCAATCCTCAGCAAAAGCATCCATGCTTAGCGGTGCAGTGTTGTCCTCGGCTGCTGCTTTGAGGTCCTCAAACTGCTTGTGGTGCGCATCGCGATCGGCATAGAATTCTTTCAAGGCGTCGAGCGCAGAGCCCGATAGGGCGCTATGTTATCATTAGTTATGTTAATAACCTGTATCATGGACGATTTTGAGACGTTACAGTGGCTCTTCGTCTTCTTGGTCGTCTGCCATTCTTTGGTGTCGATGTGGGTATTTTTTGAGGTGTGATGAATTTGGCGAAGTTTTTGAGGGGCGAGAAAATGGTTCCCTTTTGTGATTCTAATCCATCGTTCTATATGTATTTTTCGTGCTTTTCAATTTCAACTGTAACATTGCCAGTCGATTATAAGCTTGTTTAGCCACTGTTTTAAGCAGCAAATGTCTATCGCACGAGTTATTCCCGGCGGCATTATCAAAGTCGTGCTCTCCGTGGACGAAATAAGTGGCCGAATCATGTACCAAAACTCTAGAACATTATTCGGCCACTTAGTTCATCCAAGTAGAGGTCGTGTCAACGCATCCCAGAACTTGGCCTTCGGCGTCTTCTGGACTAGACAATATTTCTCGAGTTGATGAACGAGCATGTACAGATCTTCAAGATTCAGAGGCTATGGATCAAATTTGTTCTTGTATATTTATCTTATGTACAATGTAACGCCACCTCAATTGCATGCCCTTCTGACCAAGTCTACTACTGATCATCAAGAACGTGCAAATACTTCTTCTCTTCCCTCTTCTCTCGCTCCGTAGCTGGCGGTAAATCGTAGAAAGCAGAGCTCCGGTATCCTTGCTAAATGGAAGTTAGTCTTGTAGGGTGTTAAATAGGGGATCTCAAACATACCAAGTAATGGAACGTAAGGCTGGCAAGCTCCGCGGGCTCGATTCCAAGATCCTTAAAGGTCTTTGCAGTTGGGTCAATCTTTTGATCAATGAATTCCCGCTCAACTTCATCAGCAGAGAGAACAGGCCACCAAAGTGCCTTGTTCAAGATACCAGCAGCAGGTTTGAGAATTCGCTTGGGGATGTTGATGTGTGTGCGTCGCTTGATGATTTCCTTGTCTACCAGTTCTGCGATCTCTGCAGTTGAGTAGTTGGTGGGTCCAAATAACTCGTAGGTCTGCTCGGCAGTGCTATCATCTAGGAGCATTTTTTCAAGCGCTTGACCAACATCAACAGCCTATTGAATAAATCAGCCATCATGATGATAGTACCAGGAAAGATTGACCTACATGGACTGGCCAGAAACGTTCTTGCATATTATTAGATGTCAAGACGTTGGTCACACCAGCAAGCTTGTGGAGAAGACGATCTTCAAACCCGAAAAGGGGAGCTGGTCTCACGATCGTCGTTTCTGGGAAGATGTTGCGGACAACGGCTTCACCTCGCGCCTGTTAAATGTCAGTATCGAATACTGATTTCGAGACTTTCTGTCTTGCCTTGGTACGGTAGAACTCTGAAGGTGAGTTTGCATCGGCGTTATATGAGGAGACGTGAATGAATCGATCAACATCATACTTCGCAACAGCATCGGCAATACGCTCTGCTCCTTCGACATGAACATCCTCTAAGTCGAAGTTCCTGTTTTCCTGATCAATACCTTCCCCTCATTTTAAGTCATGCCAACATACTTGGTGGGGTACATCCGTCCGATCAGGTTGTATACTACATCAGAATGCCTTACGCTCTCTTCGATCGATGGTGTATTCCTTAGATCGCATTCCTAGAAGTGGTCAGCCAATATTTACATTACATTGAACTCTGGTTCCCCACCATGAATATAACTCTACCCAGATCTCCAGAAACCTTCAGATGACGTTTCGCCATCTCCTCGCGGTAGGGAACTATGACGGTACATCCTTGCCTGGCTATTCTGACAATTAGTCCCCATGCCCCCCACTGATCCGGATCAGAGGCCGCGTACCAAGTCTGTTCACAATGTATCTTCCCAGGAACCCAGTTGCGCCGAAGACGGTGACGGTATGCCCTAAACATTGTGAGCTCGCTATTCAAGCGCCGCAGGACAAGTGCAATCACCTCCGAGAGAAGACCTATAGCAGCAGAAGTTAGCGAAAGACCAATTGATCCTGGGAATTCGACACTGACCTTCCACCCTGCGTCCGGATAATGGTCCGTCCAGTTTTTGTTATAGCAATGTCTGAGATGCAGCGTTTGAGAGGGGCATTGAATAGCACCCTCTGCTTCGTCCGGACACAGGCTGCTTGCATGATTGAGGTTGTGCTCAAAACCAATTGAGATATGGAAGAATATCGGGCAGTTGCGGTCGTTGGTCGTTCCTGGCAGCTCGGCAGAAACGCGCTAGCGAGAGAGCTCAAGGTTGCCGCCAGACTTGCGTTGCGCTGCGTTGACCATGAGTCTCTTTTAAACCATAACAATCATTTTCAGCAACACTTCGAGAAACCAAGAACTCTTCATGCGCCTCCCCTCCCCTTGAATCCCAGCATATCGAAGAGGACTGTTCTTAGCCGTTCCCCAAACTCCGCCCAAAGATCCATTCCCGCTATGAATATCGATACGATTCCCGACTTCCTGGCAGAACAGCGCGATGCTGCCCCTGCAGACCTGCAACACCTCTTCATCTCCTTCGAAGATCTGTGGGAGCGAAAGCTGTGGCATCAGTTGACGGAGACTTTACTAGAGTTCTTCAAGCACCAAGAGAGCGCCCCGCAACGGTTACCATTCTACAAAACATTCATCCTCACTTTCGCAGACAAAACCAACCAGCTAAAGCTTGTCGAGCTTGCCCTACTTGCGGCTTCGCAATGTCGAGGTACTTTTAGTTGGATATTGCATAATAGACCTAGTGCTAACACCCTATAGATAGCCAAGAGCGCCTGTCCTTCCTGGAGTCCGTGGCGAAGAAAGTCGATAACCCCAACTCACAAGACGCCTATGTCTACGCAACCGTTGCCGTCGCTAATGTCAAGTTGGAGCTGAAGGATTTGGCGGGTGCGAGAAAGGATTTGGACAAGTCGGAGAAGATCTTGGATGGCTTTGATTCAGTTGAGACCAGCGTTCATGCCGCCTTCTACCAAAACAACGCACAATATTACCAGGTTCGTCTCTTCCAAGCCATGTCCAAGCTTATAGCTAATAGTAGCAGTCTAAACTGGAATTTGCCTCCTATTACCGAAATGCCCTCCTTTACCTCGCTTGCATCGAGTTGGATAACTTGACACCTGCCGAACGAAAGAGCCGCGCATATGATCTTAGCATTGCTGCTTTGATCTCCGATACCATCTACAACTTCGGAGAGCTCCTCTTACATCCTATCCTCGACGCGCTATTGCCTAACGATAAATGGCTTCATGACCTTCTGTTCGCCTTTAATCGTGGGGATTTGCGTGCATACGACCTTCTGGCCGGCAACATCTCTTCGAACCCCCTTCTCGCAGAGCACCGCGATGGACTGAGACAAAAGATATACCTCGCTGCTTTGACCGAGATTGTATTCCGCCGACCACCCCATGACCGTGCTATGTCATTCCGCACCATCGCTGAAGAAACAAAGGTCCGACCAGATGAAATTGAGCACTTGATCATGAAGGCATTGAGTTTAGGACTGCTGAGAGGAAGCATCGATCAAGTTGACGAGATTGCGCGCATCAACTGGGTACAGCCTAAGGTGCTGGATATGCAACAAATTGACAATATGCGTTTGAGGTTGCAAGAATGGGACTCGAGTGTCAACAATCTGGGCAACTGGATCGAGGAGAGGGGTCAAGATGTTTGGGCTGCGTAATCTGGTACTGTATGGCGTCTGGGCTGAATGATTGCGGGCACTGAACTGGCTTGTACTATAGATCTCAAGACATGGGATAAAAAACGGCCTTGGCAATTTATCTCGAAGATACCTTGCCTTGAACTAAATGATAAATACGGATTCACAGCATGATATCTAATTTATAAACAACGAATGCCCGCGATCAGTGAAAAAGAGAGCATAGCGAGTGAAAACCATACGGTGATACAAGTATTTACCTGCCCACCAACAAATCTCCTCTCCAGTACTGGCCGAAAAATGTCCCTGAGTTTTGGTATATTATTCGGCCACTTATTTCATTCACGGAGGGTATGGGGTAGTATAGTGCATATATGTAGTAAAGTGAGTAGAGGAACGTGGTGTGGGATTGCCTACTTATACCTAAGTAAGCATTTACCCATGCATTGAAAGTTAGGTGATTTCAAGCAGGGGTGCTATAGATACTAAATATTTTAGATGCTTATAAAAAGTGAGATGCAGGTCTGCAGATATAGGAGTGGGAATAATCTCAACTTAGCTAGTTTGGGGGGATTAAGTATGTCCCCAAAAAGACGGTAGAATATCAATTGGCGTGTGAAGAAGCATTGGTCAAATCACACCATCATATATGAAGAATGCGTAACCCAGAAATTTCTCTTCCTACTTCTATCTACAATCCATATACTATACACATAAACCCCTAGCTCCCCACTTCCTCCCTCGGCCTCCCCCACAACGAGACCATTCCCGTCAGCCAAGCAGGCCACCAAACACACCACACCACAACCTGCGTACTCATTCCCCACACATCCCACCCAAACGCCGCCTCCTTCAACACCTCCCCTATACCCAGGCCCCAATACTGCGCGCCTGCAAACAGAACCGTCGTCGGTGCCAACGCGGTCAATAATAGCGCTAAAATTCCGGCAATGATGGGACGGTTGGGAAGGGGTTGCATGTATGTTAAGGGTGCGGAGAATAGGCCGACGAGGAAGGCGAGCGAGAAGTTTAGGGTGGCGAGGGAGGAGAGGAAGAGGCCGAGGAGCAGGAGGGAGAAGGATTTTATAAGGGAGTATTGTTGGGCGGTTGGGTGGAAGGTTGTTGTTAGCAAGTGGGAGAGGAGGGGTGGGGCGATGGTGTTGAAGGCTGTGAAGAGGGTGAAGATTGCGGGGAACATCTGCTCATGTTAGTCGGGGTATAGGAGAGAAAAAGGATAGGTGCTTACTGGAGCGGAAGTATGGTTGAAAAGGTAGAGGGGAAGGACGCCTAGGAACTGCGAGCCGGCTACTACTGCCAGCGGCAGGAAGAGTTCTCGTTCTCTTACAGCCAACGTTTCTTCGGGAACAATGGCTTTGGCGTCCCCTGCTTGGATCATAGCTAAAGGAGGCGCCTTCTCGTCAGATCGGGCAGTTGAGCCAACTGTTGTTTTCCTAGGCAGAGGAGCTCCACTCTTCACCCAGAGGAAGATAGCCATGATTGTGAAATTGCACGCTACAAGCATGGCACTGGGAAGATATGTCCCAATGCTGACGAAGCGATTGGCCTGCATGAGCAGGTAGAAGAAGAAACTTTGGTGAAGATGTTCCAGAAGATTGTTCAGACTTCGGAAAGTGCTTTCGATCACTCTTCCCATAGCCATCTCGTCTTGCCAACCCTCTCCGTAAGGTTGTAGCGTTATGGCGTCCACATGGTACGGGATGAAACTACTATGAGGCCCAGATGCGTGGCCTAATCCTTGGTTTAACATTCCCCTGAGCATAGTCTTTAGCCTGTCCTGGTAGCTGTCTGTATGCTGCCACATTTGCTGTAACGAGGCGCCAATTCCCATTTGACCGCTGGCAATGGCTACCACAGTATTCAAGAGATCCAGATTCGGGAGCTGCCCATTGATACCATCATAGACGATATGCAGAGACTCAAAACGGTGGTCGAAAGGGTAGTCAATGACCACGGCTCCCTGTAGAGCACCGCTCTTCACGGGCAAAGACTCAATGGAAGGAGACTGATGTGTATCATGATACGCATCCACCCAAGCCTGCGGACCTGCTCTGCTATCCGCTGTAACCAAAAAGATGATATCCTTCGACCATAATGACCATCCTATTCATCCGTCAGTTTCCGATGGCCGAGTCGAAGGGGGATCGATTTACTCTTGAAATATCTTGCCAGCGTGAGAACAAGAGCCACGCCACTCCTATTCAGCACGCCGTCCACGTTTCTCCACGCTCCCACAAGCACAATAGCTTCCGTAGCATCCCCCCTCGGCGCATGCAGAATTGCATATATGTTCTCCCCTGCGTACGTCTCCCCAGCACTCTTATATTCGTACTTCTGCCTCGCAACCTTCAAGCCGGACGCTCTAAACAGCTCCTCAAGCTTATCATTTACCCTATTACCCAGCAGTCAGCTCCTTATCCAATTCTTCATGCTTTCTCCCAGCGTTGGCGTCTTACTCGACATTACTTCTCTCCCCCAGCGCATCAACTTCATGCTTATACCCTCGGAACACATTCTGATCACTCCCAGCAAAATACGTATGCACTTGCCCCGGCAGCAGCGCGTTTTCCGATATATATGTTCCTCGCGAGTAATCGTCTAGAGGCAGTAGAAGCAGCCATGCGACACCGATAACGATGCAGAGGAAGGACAGGTATGGCGGGACCTTGAGCAGGCGGGGATCGCGCCGGAGAAGAGAGGTCGTTGCTTTGTGACGTTTAGTATTTGATTTGCAAGGGAGGAATTAAAAATTTACCAAGAAGACCGGACATAATAAATAGCTAGAAAAGAAATGTGCTCTCTATGGCGGGGTGGGCATTTTTGATGTGGTGTCAGAACAGATTCGAATTATTTTGAGGTCGAGGCGACGCGATTAAGCTTTCAGGGGTAGCTTTTTGAGAGCTGCAACAATTTATAATGAGCTGAAATAACATTCATTTGATGTCATATGCAGGCAGTAAATCCTTATTAATTTCTCTCTATAATCGTATATGAATAGTGTCCCAGTAATTACGCTCAAACCAGTATCCCTAACTCCTTCAAATGCCACATCTTTATACATGAACCACCTAGAAGATAGACGCAGTCCACTCCTAATTCTTTCACGGTCCTAATCTTTGACTGCCGCCTGCCATCCCCATACCGATACTATCTGATGATGGGTTCGTAGTAGGAAGGACACCGAATCGGCCGTATGTCTTCTGGTCTACAGAGACGTAATGAGGTAATCTCCCAAGCAAGTTGAGCTTTCCTTCTATCCATCTCAATGCCCATTCCGGTGGCGCCAGGAATTTCAAATACCCCAAGCCCCCTATTACAATTAGCTTCCATTCTCTCTTCCCAAGTCCAGAGATAACTTACACCCATAGCCAAAAGCCAGTCCACACATATGCCCCAAGAAACTTGTATTCGGTATCAAGAACGAGACGAACAACACCATGACGAGTGGTGTTATCCATGTGGGTATTTGCGTCGTACCGAGAAGAAAGTGAGGATTCGTTTTGTATGTCTTGACAGCCTCCATCGCAAGCAGAGTGAATACCCATATACTAGTTCAATCCAAGTTAGTCCTTGTAACTCAAAACTTAGCATGAAAGCAGTCCGTACCTGGCACCCAAAACTGTAGTATTCATGCCCAAAATCCCCCTCTCAATAAAAGTGTACATCAACGCCGGAATCGTAGAAAGCGCTGCATGTCAATTAGCCATCTGCAAATAACCCACAAGCCCCTACAGTTCTACTACAGGAAATACATACGCCCAAGGAACAGCGCTAATGTAGTCAACGTCCCATACTCGGCCTCAAATCTCTCCAAAAGGGGCGTGAGGGCCAGGATATTCATCAGCGCATGAAAGAAGCCAACATGCACCAGCGGAAACGTGTTCGTCCTATACACTATGCACCAAACGAAATCAGCTGTATTCCTTTACGACAAACCACATATTGAAGGGGGAACAAACTGCTTGCCAACCCAATCTCCTTCGGTATCAGGGCACCCCAAGCTTGCACATCCCACACGCTCTGCATACCAAGCACCCATAGTAGAACAATAACAAATATGATGGAGCGCGTGAAGAGCGGAAGTCGGAAAATGTACGAGCGCATGCGCGCTGCTGAGAACTGCGGGAGACTCGGAGCCATCGTGTCCTTCTGTATCGCCCTTTCAGACTTTATGGCCGTTAATCGTAAGTATGGTATTGGCGATTAATCTGCGGGTTTCAAAATGCTAACGAGAGCCTTGCCAGCATGCTTTTACGCAGATTTATTTGAGATGAAGATCCAGAGGCACGTTCGGAGAAGAGCTCTGGCAAAATCTACGCGACAGGAGTCGCTTAGCCGAACGAAAGGCTGACGAGCTTAGGACGAGGCTGAGTTGCGGATGTTTTTCAGCAATGAAAATACTGGAATGTCTTAACTCCTACTGTATAGTGTTCTACGGCCATCGCCATAAAAAGAAGCCTCTTGGTGGATAAAAAAAAGGCGGCCACACAAGTTTATAATGTGCCAGGCAGCGTGGGACATTGTTTACAGCCGATGAGAGTAAGTGCTGCTTTTCATATCAGCCATAATCGTGTCCCCCT
>QGMI01000797.1:0-18546 GCA_007821535.1 Lachnellula occidentalis | reverse complement strand
TTAGCGCTAAGAACTATATAAGAGTTAGTGTAAACTAGCTACTAAGTATAAGGAATAATACTATAAAGTTAGATTTTAGATTATAATAGTACTTATAGAGTAAACTATAATATTATAGAGTTTTTTATCTATTTTATTATAAAGTCTATTTTACTTCTCTTTAAATTTCTTAGCAACTAGCGCTTAGAACTATATAAAAATAAGTATAGAGTAATTACTAAGTATAAAGAGTAATATTACTAGTTTAGATTTTAGATTAAAGTAGTATTCATAAGATAAAATCAAAAATCAAAAATCATATAATTATATTTTACTAAAATCAGGATATATTTAGTCGTAGCATAATAAGGAGGCATAAATTTAATATTTACATTCTTTCTACTAGAAGGGGCTATACTAGAGATAATAATCTATAAATAGTATATTATATAAAAGTATAGTTGTTGAGTTATTATAATCGTAGTATACAAAAATCGATCTCAAAAAAGTGATGTTCTCACGAAGTGGAATTCTCGCTAAAATGGCAGATTGACACTAGTTAGTTGCATCGCTGTAGTCTTTAGGCGTGCCCTCGGGGAATCCGAGTTGAAGTCAACCTCCATGGAGGGTTTAAAAGGACGAGAGAAGTCCTATGGATATTGGCTTGGTGAGTCGGATGTACTTCCCCCTACAGTAGTACTCGCTATCGGTCTACATATCACCTAGATCAAAAATGATGGAACAAGTATATATTGAGACTATAAATTCTAACTCATAATTCTTCAGTAGTTGAGACTATCCGTCTAACCAAAACGTACAAAGCTAAGCACCTTACTATACCAAGGCGAAGCAGCATAAGCATCCAAGAACTCAATATTCTCCTTTGTTAAATGTCGTCTGCCTGTAACCAAATCGGCCGTTTTTGGGTTCTGAAACTTCGTCCTATAAAACAACTTGTACGCAATGTATGCGAAGACGAATAGTGGGAAGCACAACATGATCTGGAAGAAATCTGCGGCGTGACCACTGGAGTCTGACCCCCCTATCGGGTCGACCGCGACCCAGAAAGTGCAAATGAAGGTGAAAACTGTTGTAACAAATAAATAGATCGGAATCGCGGGCCAGAGCCAACTCTTGTAGGCATATGGCTCTGACCATGCTGTGTCTCCTTGTGCATGCAGAGCGCGATGCATGCACCAATTGGTGACAGGTATGACCATCCATGCAAAGAATGTGGTTGTGGCACTAATAGAGGAGAACCAGTTGAATGCGATAGCACCAGTGGTGCTGAGACACATATACGTGAAAGCAATAGCCATAAGGGAACAGCAGAGCAGGGAAGCCCAGGGTCGTCCCTTGCTATCGATTTTTTTAAAGACAGCCGGCATCATACCCATGTCTGCCATGGCAACCTGGACTCGTGAAGCTACAAAAAGCTCTTCTGACCCGATACCGCAAAGGCATATGAGGAGTACGACGTTGACAATGTCAGGGAGAACTCGGATGCCGGCGTATTTCATTGCGATGACGAAGGGTGAAGAGGAGACATTGCTTGTACTAAGGAGGAGTGGCTCCGTGTATGGAATGAGGACAGAGATGAATACGGCCGCACTAAGGTAAATAACCAGGATACGAATGAACAAATTGACTCGAGCGCGAGGAAGGTCCCAACGAGGGAAAGCAGCTTCACCAGCAACAACACCCATAATTTCTTGGCCTCCGGTTGCCCAGGAGGCAAGAAGAAAGCAACGAGCAATGCCCTGAGTCTGTTAGTAAAGTTCCAAATAGACTGACAAGAAATTTTGTACCTTGAAGCCGTTAGGGAAAACCTTGAGGGTATTGTAGTTCTGGCCGATATATTCATCTCCGTTACCAGCACCGGCACATATAGCAATCATTGTGAGCATGACCACAACCATCAAGGTCAATTTCACAATACCAGAGTAAAACTCGAATTCGGCAAACCAGCGATTGGGCATCACATGGAATGCGAAAACCACCACAAGGTAAATAGTCATCAGGCCTCCATAAGAGACAGATGTAGTCCAGTACGAGATGACGACCGGAAATACAGAGCCTTCTGCGGCAACAACAGTGATGGCGCCGAACCACTCGCAGAACCCAATGGCAAAGCCCAATGCAGGGTCAACGAATCGGCTTGCATGATCGATGAAAGATCCAGTAGTTGGGAAAAGGCAGGTTGCCTCTGAAAGTACTGTAAGCATGGAGAGTGCCATGGAGCAGATCAGAGGGTAAGCGATGAGCAAACCAAGGGCGCCGCCAGTCTGTAGTGCCTGTGAAACTTTTTAGTTCGACTTTGATGGATAATAGATGTAATTGGGTTGTGTACCTCTCCAGTGCTAATGAAAACACCACTACCAATACAACCTGCCAATCCAATCATTTGTACATGCCTTGCCTTGAAATTCCTCTGCAATTGGTGGGGTGCATGATCTTGTGCATCTTGCTCCACAGCAGTCACTTCTCCGACTTCAAATTCCAACGAACGATTAGACGCGCTCCTCATTCCAGTCGCTATATGTTTCTCGGGGTCCATCATGGCTGGATTCTTCTCAGAATCCATCGTGGATTGTTTCTACTCACACAGTTCCTGTTTCGAAGTTCTTATTTGCGCGTTTTTGCAAGGAGTAAAATATTGATGAATAGATACTGGCGAAGAGTAGCTCGACTTTATAGAAATATACAACCTAGTACCAGAGATAAGTCGAGGTATGTATTCTGGAGATATAACTTAGCTCTCCATTGATAAAAGCTGCGGCTGGACTGTGGCCCTTGACTAGCAGCAGCCTTCTGATAAGTATCCGGGAATCTAAAGAGCAAATAGGTAAAGCTTGCAATGCCAACGCCGAGATACCATACCGAGATTATCGTAAGTGTTAATTTGATAGCAATTGCCTTATCGCTGTTTTTGCGGCGGCGACGGTAGTGGTGCTTCGGCGCCGAGTTGAGGAGATAGCACGCCCCAGAATTCGGTCTGGTGTACTCCGCGCGGCCGAAATTTTATTTTGATTCCCATTTTGGGTTTATGATACACTTTGAACATGAAATACCTAATTGGCCCAATCATATAGCCAGAAATACTAATTAGATCCAGCAGATTACCCGATGATATCTATAACCCCTCACTATAAAGAAAATGGGGCTTGAATCACTTTTTCGCCGCACGGAGTTTGCGAATTGATAGCAGCAATGTTCAAGTACATAGACCAGAGCGTGCAAATCAAGAAGCTTGCCCAAATCTGAACAGATCCGCTCAGGTGAATTGCACAGCTGCATTCGAAAAGATGGTGATTGAAGGACTTGGCCGCGAAGACAGCCACATCCCAATGCACAACTCTACACCAACAAGCAAATATGTCGTCGATGAACACCCACTTGGTCAACCGCGACAGCTTCGTGTCATAGCAACAGGCTCAGGGGCATCTGCTCTGAACATTGCACGGTCGATCGATGTGCACATGGAACATGTGGACCTTGTTTTATATGAGAAAAATCACGACTTGGGCGGAACATGGCTCGAAAACACATATCCAGGATGCGCTTGCGACATTCCGTCTCATTGCTACCAATACTCTTGGGCACCGAATCCAAAGTGGGATAAGTTCTATTCGCCTGCACCCGAAATCCTGAAGTACTTCCAAGATACTGCTGAGGAGCATGGCCTACGGAAATACATCAAGTTCAAGCATCAGATCATAGGAGCCACGTGGAACGAAGAGAAAGGCCGTTGGGATATGCGCATTCGAAATCTGTCAAGTGGGCTTGAGTTTGACGATTGGTGTAACTTCTTCATTAACAGCTCTGGTTATCTGAATAATTGGAAATATCCAGATATACCCGGTCTCCATACTTTCAAGGGAGAGTTGATGCATAGTGCGGCATGGAACTCGGATGTCAAACTCAAGGGAAAGAAAGTCGCAGTGCTTGGATGTGGCTCATCTGGCATTCAAGTTGTGCCGAATATCCAACCCGAGGTGGAACACCTGACAACTTTCATCAGGCAACCAACTTGGATCACAGCGGGTTTTGCTCAAAAGTACTCGGGGCCCGGAGGAACCAATTTCGATTTCACAGAGGAAAAGAAGGCAGAATTTGTCGATCATCCAGAAACGTACCACGCTTACAGAAAGGCAATCGAGAGCGAGCTTAATGGTAGATTCAAGTTAATCCTCAAAGACAGCCCGGAACAAGCTGAAGCTGTCAGATTCAGTACTCAAGACATGAAGTCAAAGTTGGGGCCCAAAGGTGCCGCAATAGCAGAGAAGATCATTCCAGATTTTGCCGTTGCGTGTCGAAGGCCCACTCCTGGAAATGGGTACCTTGAGTCATTAACAAAGGACAATGTTAGAGTTGTTCAGGACGAGATTGAGAAAATTATCCCAGAAGGAATAGTCTTGGTCACTGGTGAAATTATCAAGGTTGATATCTTCATTTGCGCCACAGGTTTCGATCTCAGCTATTGTCCTCGTTTTCCTATTATAGGACAGAATGATACCAATTTGGCTGATCAGTGGAAGACAAGAGCCACGGCATATTTGTCTGTCACCCCGGCAAACATGCCAAATTATTTCAGTAAGTGAACTATATACATACGCCATTCTTTACTCCCATCTAACAAATCTAGTGTTCATGGGTCCAAACTCGCCAGTCGGGCATGGCTCTGCTATGCCTATCATCGAGCACACCAGCAAATACATCTTGAAATTCCTCTACAAAGCGCAAACCGAAAACGTCAAATCTTTCGTGCCTAAAATAAGAGCAATCAAGGATTTTACGGCGCACTCTGACGAGTTCTTGAAACGAACCGCCTGGAGCACCCACTGCAGATCGTGGTTCAAGAACGGGACAGTTGATGGTCCCATCACAGCATTACATCCTGGAAGCCGGATTCACTGGTTCCAAATGATGACAAATCCGAGGTGGGAGGATTGGGAGTGGACTTCTTGGAATAGTAACATCTTTGCATATTTAGGCAATGGATTCTCAACCAGAGAAGCCGCAGGGAAGGATCTCACCTGGTATTTTGATAGACCAGACGAGGGGTACGACGCGCTCATCTATTAGGAATGAACATCCTACAGTGCAAACTCGTAAAGGAAAATTATCTTTTAAGTTTAAACGTCCTAAATTCTTCAAGTGGCTTCTTTGATAGAGTAGCCATGGCAGAAAGAAAATGCAACTTTCTTGATATGAATTACTACTGCATTCGATTGTATCTGATATCTTCTTCAAAAGCTGATCTTGTCAGGCGACAGCGCTGAGGATTGTAAGTCCATAAAAATCAACACTGAAATCTGAAGTGTAGGCATAGGGTGGTTGAGACTTTGACTTATGCCTTCTGATCTTACTCTAGACCGAGCTTAGTTCAACGTTCTGTTTTGTTTGTCCCACCACTTTATCGCCATCTCATCCTTACAACGGCACAATGTTGAGTACCAACTGACCAAGTCGGATCTCTTGCATCAGCTACCATCAGTGAAAGATAAGGTGCGATGTACGCCGAAGAAGTCTGCTACGTTCTAGGCCTACCATATGCTTAACTTCCATCTCGGCGGCTAGATCTCGCTACTGCCCACCTCTCCCACTCTAGTAGCAATTCATGAATGACTGTTTCTTCGTGCCGCCGAGAGGTTTGTAACTACAAGGGTGGGATTTCCGGGAAGTCGGGCTCATAGAAGACCTTACGACACATCCTAGCGGCGGAGAGTTATTCTGTGCCATGTAACACCCCACCTAGCGTGCATCAACCCCCATCTTCAAAGTCCTCCGAAAATAACACGGCCTTGAGATAGTTTCGGAACGACTCAAGCCCAAGAATATCCCGATTGGTGGCTGATACTCCAAGCGGTTTATCTCTCGATCTGACATCTACGTCGGCATATCCGTGAAACCATAGATCAGTTGATTTAGCTTTGTGATTATACACCCTTTTGAGATATAATCACCGACGGAGCCGAGCATTAGGCTTGCTCGGCCGCTGTCAGCCACTCGGCGTTGAGAGCCGACCTCTAGTCATCCACCCCACTGTCAACCGGCTGTCAAGGTTGTTTCAAAACTACATACCAACCTATGATCGATGCTGATGATCGATCATACAATCTGTTATCTAGATCTTGACCTGTTTGTCTTTCAGTGACCATCTGATTAACCTTTTGGCCGTTGAATATCACGCAAATTTGAATTCTGTACCACCAAGCCCACATTCAAGATGCCCAAGGCCGATTCACCAGTTTCCCAGCCTATTGCTATGGCAGAGGTAGGACTGCAAGTAAAGTCACTACACAAGACATCAGAAGCTCTCAGTACAGCCCTTGCAGCCGCCAAAGAACGATTCTCCGCGAGAAACCCAAACTCCAAGAAGATTTTCGAGGGAGCATGTGATTTTCTTCCGGGAGGCAATACACGAACTCTGCTGTATACGGCTCCGTTCCCAGTTTGCATGAAGAAAGGAGAGGCTTACCAAGTATTTGACGAGGATGGACACGTGTAATTAAGTCCAATTCCGAGGCGAATAAATAATTAACAACAGCTAATAATATGTGCAAAGATATACGGATTTCGTTGGCGAACTCACGGCAGCACTATACGGGCATTCCCACCCACTTATTCAAAAGTCCCTTATTAGCACCATTCAATCTATCGGACTCAACCTGGGCGCCACTATTCAACAAGAGAATGTACACGCGAAGCTCATCTGCGAGCGTTTCAATCTTAGCAAGATCAGGTTCTGCAATTCGGGGACTGAGGCTAATCTGCATGCCCTTGCAGGCGCAAGACGATTTACAGGTAAGAGGAAAGTAGTTGTGTTCTATGGTGCTTATCACGGCGCTGTACTTGGGTTCTGGGATGGCGTTCAGGAGAATGGTGTTGATAAGGCAGAGTGGGTTATTGGGAGATATAATGATATTGAAGGGGCGAAACACTTGATTGAGCAGGATGATATTGCGGCAGTTTTGGTAGAAGGCATGCAAGGAGCTGGTGGATGTATTTCGGGCACAAACGAGTTCCTTCTCCAGTTGCAGACAAGCGCAAAAAAGGTATTACATTCATCGTATAGAGTTTCGAATCAAGTATACAGCTGACATCCGGCAGGCTGGAGCAATGTTCATTTTGGATGAAGTCATGACATCTCGTCTTGGACCCGGCGGGCTTCAAGCAATCGTTGGATTGAGTCCGGACATCACCACACTTGGAAAGTATCTCGGCGGTGGTCTAGCGTTTGGAGCGTTTGGCGGCCGTGCTGATATCATGGCGGTCTATGATCCTCGATCTGCAAACTCTCTTGCACACTCTGGCACCTTCAACAATAACACACTTGCTATGTACGCCGGACACGTTGGCCTTTCCGAGATTTGGACGCCATCTGTTGCGGTAGAGTTTAACAAGAGAGGCGATGCGTTCCGGGCGAAGCTGCAAGCTGTGACTGCAGGAACAAAAATGAGCGTTACTGGAATGGGTGCGTTGAATGCTGTGCATTTCTCCGAGGATGGGAAAACAGAGATTGCTTGTAGTGATGATATTTCGGAGGATTGGGGTCTAAAGGATCTGTTTTTCTTAGAAATGATGGAGGATAGTTTCTGGATTACTCGGAGGGGAAGCATTGCTCTTATGCTGCCTACGCCAGATAGTGAGATGGATAGATTTGTCGAGTGTGTTGGGCGATTCCTGCAACGCCATAAGGATCTTGTCGCGTTGTAATCGAAGTCACGTCTTCAGTGGGATTTATCTATTTATTAACATGAAATCCATCCAGCGTATCAAGACTCCTATCCCGCCCATAGGGATAGGAGCGCAGGAACGTTCCCCCAGCCAGCTTTCCCAGAGTATATCCTCAAATCTGCTTTCCCATCTTTCCCAGGTGCTTCGAGTAGGAGTGCGCTAGCCAGCGTTCTAGGAGTGTGCAGGGGTGTAGCTTTCCAGCTTTCCCATAGACTGGAATTGGGGATTTCGGAGTGGGCTTAATTTTAGGAGCTTAGATCTATAGATCTATAAGGGTAAAGCCCTATAAAACGTTGCCTAGAACGTTACTATTTAGAGGATAATTAAAATTTAAGGCTTCCTACTCTAAATCCACTATAAAGGTAAATTATATTTTACCCCTTTCCACTCCCAGCTACTACTCCTATCCAGCTTTCCAGACCCACAATTAATGCTTTCCTAGCCAATTAAAGCAACTTTCCACTCCTATCTTTCCCACTATGCTAAAGCAACTTTCCTTTCCCAAGGGTCAAAGATGGGCGGGATAGGAGTCTAGAAACGCTGAATCCATCTCTAACCTTTCCAGCGCATGTATGGTTACTTGGCTACTTTAAAAATCCGATGGTATCATATACTAAAGAAATATGCTATTCTTTGACCTATATCAAGTAGTACTTGTTAAACAGATATCTATTCAGAAGTGTAAAGTATAGAAGCAAGATAATAATCTTGATGATTGCACAACTTTCTATATCATCTCCATAGCTAGTCCCTCTGACCCGTACCCTTTCCCCTGGTAGTTTTATAAGTCCCCATATCTCCTAACAGCCATCTCAGCTTCTCAAAAACTCTTTTACCTTATCATGCCACACAGGCGCCCTTTTATATCTCCAAAACCCCGGTGCATTTCCTTGCTTCAAGCCATCAATCGCCTCAATCATCTCTTCTTGCAACCCATCATCCTTGATCTGTTGCAGGGGATACAAGTATAAATGCACGCTTAAAATCCTGCCTCCGGATTTAGGGAGTGCGAAAAGGGTCTGCAGTTCGCACCGCACAAAGCATTTTGAAATATCGACTTCAGTATCCGAAGCTTCTTGCCCCTCATATAAATGATACTCGCCATCTTCGCAGAGATTGTCATTGGTAGCAACAGCCCACTATGAGATCGTTAGTTAGCACATGTTAATTTACACCGAAGAAATACTCGAGTTTTATTCACTTACGTTCACACGATAAATAACCTTGCCAACGGCCAACTTTCCAAAATATCGATCCATGCTACTCTGCATAACCTCTTTGTATGCAGGAACAGGTTTATGTGCATCTCTTAATTTCAGACCAACCTTGTCACCGGCATCAAAGCCAACGGGATAGCACCAAATAACACTTTCCAACGAATATCCATCACCGTCTGACGATGGTAGAAGCATCAAAAAGTCCTCATCGATATTGACAGCTAGGAGACGAAGTGCCTCGATCCTGTCTTGCGGGGGCGTCAAAGGTAAAATATCTGTTGTGACATTGTTGAGAAGATGAGTTGGCGCGCCTGTCTGTGATTGAAATTGGAAGATTGTAGGATACCGGTGTGGCAGGTAGTCGTTGACCAGATATGCGTAGAGTTCATCAACCATGGCTTCGGCTCCGGGTCTACACATGAGGGCATTCGGATGTGTGCGCAGGATCTCATGGCGAGCTTTGCAGCGTTCTTGATACTGACGGTCCACTTGGGTGATGAAATTGATATTGGTATTTTGTAGTCCTGCATGAAATTTAGTATATCAAATCTGAGGTTGATTGGGTGGGTATAGCCGTACCCATTGTCAAGAAATACTTGGGACTGAATTTGTAAATCTTTCGCGGCTCTTCGGTCTTCCAGTCAAAGTCTTTGAGGGGAATAACATCTCCCATTGATTGCCCAGACTGGTCCTCTTTGAATGTCTTCGTGTTCCCCTTAGTGGGCGGAAGTAAAGGAGCCTTCCCGCCAGCCAATACAGCAGGCCATATGTTTCCCTTTGCGAAAAACCCTACCAGAATCAACACCGCGGGCAGCAGAAAATACGCTACTGGCAAACCGAGCATTGCCATGAAGTCAATGTTCTGGATGTCCGCCATGTCTGCTACGTGAAACCTTTAAAGTTTTATTATGAGATCAGACGCCTGGCCATTAAATCTGTAGACTTCAATCATGATTCGAGAATTATACAACTTTCACACGTGAGTGCGGCTACAGTCTATCGAGATCAGGGGTATTTTGGCGAGGATTTTCGGGATCACAACAAAGCGCCGTAATTGGTTCTTGAGACCGAAATGCTAATCGCAGATTACTTGGCGGATATCGGCGCTTGATAAGAATCTCTAGCGGCCGTTGTAGTGGGGTTTCATCTAGGCTTGGGAAATATCGAAATATATATCGATATTATTTTGTCATACCGCGATATATATTATATTATTATTAGCGTGATATATTATATAATTTAGGGCATAACCTATGCATAATACGTATAAATAGAGGCTAGATTAGCCCTGTCTTAACTATTATTTAAAGCTATTCCTATACTAAAAATGATAGATTATAGCTACAATTTATAGATCTTCCTAAGCATTATCTCTATTATCTAATTGCATATTATCATCCTTTATATTAAGTAATATCTCCTATTCTAGCTCCTTTTATTATGCTAGAAGCTATTCTTATTCCCCTAATGCTTTCTATAAAAACTATGAATTTATATAAATAAAAATAAGCTTATCTATTATATCAATCTATATTTGATAGTATAGCTTTAATTAGAAGAAGTTTATTATAGAAAATGCTCATTTAGAAGATATAGAATTCGTAGTAGTATTAAGAAGTTGAAGCGCTAATTTAGATAGTTCTAGAGTACTAAATCGCTATAGATTTAATTAGTATAAGAGCAAATTAAAAGCATTCTAGACTTACTATAGAGCGCTAGAATAGCTTTAGTTTCTCTATTAATTTAGTCTAATAAGGCTTCTATAGTATAAATCTCTTAGTCTTTAGTTAATACTCCTAGAATTACTTATATCTTACTATCCCTAATCGATCTAATAGATATATCTCTACTTGATTATTAAAGCTACTAAGAAGCTAGATATTATAATACTTAGAAGTAAGGATATATACTACTAAATGTATTAGAAGAAGCTACTTTATTATACGATTATTCTAGCTACCTAAACCTTTATAGGAAAGGTATATTATAATGTCTTACTACTAGAGATTAGACTCTAGCTAGCTGATCGCGATCATATAAGAATTAAGAGTAATCTAGTAAGAATATATCTTATTAAGGCCTGCCTTATTTAATTCTACTATCTTTTGATTATTATAAAGTAGCTTAAGAATAGTACTAGCGCTAGCAACCTATTACTAAAATGCATTATCTTTAAGAGTCGTTTTCTAGGTATTTATTATATATAGTAGATCGGCGTAACCTTTAAGCAATTTAGAGCATTTTTAAATAGAAACTAGCTATTTAAACTACGTTTTCTAATATATTAGAATAGTCTAAATTAGAGTAATAATCCTACCTAGATTAAATATTACTCTATGTAAGAAAGTAAGCTATTTATATGATTTGCTAAAGAATAAGACTAGGGAATTAGGACTATCTATAAACTACTTCTTAAAGGCTATAAAAAGCTAATTATTAAACTGATCTTTACTAAGAAAGAGTAGATCTTTAAAGGTAAGCTAAAGACTATAAGGATTATAAGGAATTAAATAGATATAAGCAAGATTAGGTATATTTTACAGCTATTACTATACTACTCTTTATATAGAATCGGTATCTATTAAGAAGCTAGTCTACTTCTTAAGGTTATTATAAGTAATCTCTTAAGCTACTATGACGATATAATCTATAGTCTATTATACTCCTACTACTATAGTACTAATCCTAGTACTCTTTTAGTAATAAGAGATATTATTAATAATAAAAGATATATTCTCTATCTTCATTTTTACTATAGTAGAAGACCTATTACTAATAATCTAGATATGCTCTATATTCTCTACTACTACCTTTATATCTTTGCGCATTTAATTATATATAAGATTAAAAAGAAGTCTAGTAAGCTTCTTTTAATTAGAAGGAGAGAAATTAAGTTAGTTGAAAAAGGCTTTCTAGTAAAAGGTTTTAAATAAGGAAAAGTTTATTATAAAAGTGTAGACTATAATAGCAAATAGCTTCTTTATAGTTTAATTAGTAGTAGAGAAGAATAAAAAGATCCTAGCTTAAGGTTTCTTATAAGGTTTAGTAGTTAAATAAGAGTCGCAAGTTGATATATATAGTACTATAAACTATATAGTCTACTAGGCCTTTATCTTATTATAAAATCAATATCTTGCCTAGTTGCTCTTTGCTAAAAGGAGAGGAGGAAGCCTTTTAAATGTAGTAAGGATATCCTTATTTGCTTTATTATTTAGAGGCATTATAGAAGCTATTTAGAATAAAAGAGTGATCTAGTTATATGCTATAGAAGAGAAGATAAGGAATTGTAAAAGAGAATCTTAGAGGTAGGGCTTAAGCATAGGGTTCTTATTAGTTTATAAGCAATTATAGAGCACTTAGTAAGTAATAAGGCAATATATATTTTATATCGACGAAAAGGTAATATCTAGACAATATATATCCTATCATTGGCAATATATATTTTTCCCATGCCTAGTTTCATCTAGATAGGACGTTACCCGTAGCGCAAGATTGTTCTCGGGGCCGAGTTGATCTCGCCATCCATAGTTGGGGTCGTAGTTGTACATCAAGATTAACGTACGTCGTGAGCACGTCGCCGAAGAGAAGATGGTTCTCTGGTTGCTTTCTCTCGTATCATCTCTACTTGACCCTTCAACATCTCATCTCCTACAGTACCTATTACTTTGCCAACCAAGATGCTTCTAGCGACTATAAACACTGTTCCCTCGCAAGCTCCAATAACTGATACCCAGGCGCCATTCACACTCTCTATACCACCAAAAACAGACATCTTCGTCTCCCCAGCCCTAGGCTACCATTTCTCCGCGCCAATAATCTACACAGCCATCGCAACAGATGCCTTCAAATCAACACGTGCTACGATCAGTGTCCCTTTCCGACTCCCAACTTCAAATCCAGACAGTAGTGGATTAAACCCCACCCTGCAATTCGACCAAGCAGGCCTCATCTTCGTCCTTCCCGACCCCTCGCTCCCCAACCCCTCTCGCACTCACCCTGGCAGCCATGCGGAAATAGACACAGGCGTGCATCCGAAATGGATCAAAGCTGGTATCGAAGTCTGGGAGGGCAAGGCGTGGGGTAGCATTGTGGTGCGCGATAAGTGGAGTGATTGGAGTCTGTTTGAACTTCCAGCTTCAGCGCTCGGTGCGCGTTCCGGTGTATTAGGGAGCAAGCCGTCTGCGACCATCACTTTAGAGGCGAGTCGGATCGGCGACGCACTGATGATTTATGTGGTGGAGGAGGGTCAGGAGGCGAAACCGGTCAGGAAAGTACCTTGGTGGTTTATGGATGGTGAGACGGAGGAGGCTTTCTGGGTTGGCGTTTACGGGGCAAGACCTGACCCGTTTGGGGAGACGATGAGGAATCTAGAAGTAGAGTTTGCGGGGTTCGAAGTGCAATCTAATGAATGTAAATTATAAAGTAATCTGATATTTCAGCTAACTTTTGTTTGTCTAGTTACCACCCGCTCTTAATATAAAGAACTTAGCAACCTCTAACGCGCTTATCGCTAACTGGCATCAAACCCTTGCCTCTAATCTATATCATAATATACCCGAAGAGCATTGGAAAACTCTATTATCTCCGATCACTTCAACTTCTGCTTGTTATATTGTTCTGCCTTTTCATAGAAAATGCTGCCATCAAAAACCCGCCTTACGTCATCCTTCTTCATCACACCATCCTTGGGCCACAGAAGCAGGTAGGTCGCGAGCCCTAGTATAGTAACTTGTCAACAACTATATCTGATATCAAGAATTTATATGCATGTATACTTACATTCCAAAGACGCCGCCGAGCATCCAAATAGATCAAACGCGAAAGCTTGTCCCCTAAGTGCAGTCACAATATCGCCTTTCGTCAGTCCTCCCTTGTTATCCTTGTCGTACTTGGCAAAGAAGTCCTCGAAATTTTGTGGGCGGAAACGACCTTCGGCATCAAAGGTCATACTATCGCTGCCGTGTTTATTCCGGTGCACGTTTGCAACGATGATGCGGAAGAAGGGGTCTGGCAAGAGGCCTGGCATAGTTGGGTATGAGAGTGCAGCGTGAATGATGAACGTAGCGAAGAGAGCAATCGGCCAGAAGAATTGCCATTCTCGAAAGGCAATCCATGTGTCCATTGGCCAAATCACCCCGTCGTGATCGCGGTCAAAAAAATCCACATGCTGCTGGATGACCTGATTTCGAGATGTTCAGTAAGTGAGTTGCTACACACGGATCTGAAATTGATGCCTTTACCAACTTACTGTTTGATGTTGGTGCCTCTGAGCCCAATTGTCCTTCTTCGTCCCCTCGGGACTTTCTTGGGATGCGGCAACGGTAGCTCGGGCCGTGCCGGCGTCAATCAAATCGGTATCCGGACCAGGCACATACGGTTTTCGCTTTTCTGTGATTGGGGCTTCGGGGATAGCAACTTTGTATGGCTTGTCGTGCTCAATGGATGTGGACGCGCCGTTCTGTGAGACAACGGCCTCACTCCGAGGCTCCTTGAGACTTGGCATTGTTCGAAGTCTGGACTGGCAATAGATTGATTCAAAGAAGGAGCCAGAGAATGAACCAGTAATACGTCATTACTCCGTACTTTTGCAGATGATGTAATGTCAAATATCAATCGACAAATCACAGTCATTGTATTATCATTATCGGCTGTATACTCGTACAAGTAATCGCATTGGTATGTTTATAACTACGAAAATAGATATCTGCTTCGTAATATACAGCCAGCCATTCGCCCTTGCTCCCGTCAATCTAGCGTTCTGCCAGTTTCGCACATGGCAAGTGGAGAGTTTCTTCCGGTTGGAGCCGCACGGCTAGGGAAGTTCAATGTAAGATTTATAACTCTAGTCTGGTGAAAGTCCTATAAAAACTCACTTGCTGTTTGAATAGACGAAATCGATCCTGTTGCAGGGAATTATTAGCCTAATCAACGGATAATGTGTGTTGCGATTGGTAAGCGATGAGGTATAAGTCTTGTATCATCTGTTGTATCTTTGAAGCCTCGTCAATACTCCTGATCCTACGGCTTTCACGTCCGTCTGCTCGTAAACATATGTAGTGTTGAAGACTCGGCATTATCATGCACGCCTTACTCGAGTATGCGGAGTATCGAATGGCTGCCCACTTCGAATCATGACGCGACAGCTGCTTTCTTGCTCAAACCAACTCCACCTAGGAGTGTACGATGCAACCCGAATGAAGTAACTCAACCACAAACCAAATAAGATGCGGGGTATAGATAGACGGAGAAGCTTGAAGGATCGTCAACGACTATAGGAAGCTGGAGAAAAGTCCAGAACATGCCATTCTCGAATATGGAGCTAAGATAAATACCGCAGAATAGTGTGTAATTCGGGTTTGAAAGTCGAGATGTTATTATATTTCTCTCTGCATACTCCTATTCGTCAATTGGAATAACCCCGCATTGCATGAGCTGCAAGCTAGCCGGGTGGTAGAGCTTCAGATATGCTATTGGAACTTATAAGCAGCACCAATAAAACCAAGACCTTTCGGTGCGGGGTTCATGCAGGCCGGAGAATGCATTAATATTAGGGCTCGGGAACAGCCATAACAGCCATAATACTGTTTCCGGACTACGACTAGTACAGTAATTGGTCAACGATAAGCGGAGCATATACTCCATTGCAGAGGCTGTCTCACTAGATATGGATGACAGGACGCTATAAAACGTGATAATCGTCTCTCGTATCTAGAACCTACCTATAGCAGCACTTTAGTACCTTTTTCGATAGGACGAGTCTGTATAATTGACTGCGTAATAGGAAAACGTCATCTACATCTATATAACCCATATGCCTATATGATATCCTCTATCCTAGATTGAAACCCTCCCACCTCCTCACCCCTTTGTAACTGTTCATTACCTGCTACACGCCTAAACACACAAAATGGATCAAGTCCACCCCCTCCAAGCAATTCAATCCGCAATAGGAACCGCAGGCGGCGACCCTCGCCCTCTCCAACGCACCTCGCTCTTCAACAACGCTAACGACGGGCCCGCTGCAATCATCTCCAAAGCATCCGGCGTGCAAGCCGGAGGCAAGCGTGAAGATGACGGTCCGTACTTTACCAACAACGAAGGGATCCCTTTTCCAGACCCTGCGCACAGTAAGACGGTCGGAGGGCTGCCGTTGGTTAGCGATACGTTTTTGCTGCAGAAACAGCAGCATTTTAATAGGAGCAAGAATTTAGAACGTGAGTTTGGTTCTTTCTGGTATTGATGGAGAGTTGGATGGAAATTAAGCTGAGAGGTGATAGGCATGGTGCATCCCTGTGGTAGTGGAGCTTTTGGATATTTTGAGACGACTGCAGATGTATCTGATCTCACCAAGGTAAGTTTCCTACTCTTACTTCTGTGATTATTATACAGGTTCTTACAATAATAAAGGCCAACTTCCTCAGCGGCAAAGGCGTCAAAACACCGATTTTCATGCGTTTCTCTACCGTTACCCTTGGTCGCGAGTTTCCCGATCTAGCACGCAACCCCCGTGGCTTCGCCATCAAGTTCTACACCGGAGAAGGAAACTACGACATCGTCGGGCTCAACTGGGTGCGTGAATCTCATCCATTCGCACTCCTTTTCTAATCCATCACCTACAGCCCGTCTTCTTCTGCCGCGATCCAATCCAAGGTCCAGATGTAATCCGCTCGCAGTCCCGCAGCCCCAAAAACTTCCTCCTGGACTACAACTCGCTTTTCGATCTCCTGGCACTCACACCAGAGGCCAATCATGCAGGCATGATGTTTTTCAGCGACCACGGGACGCCGAATGGATGGCGGCATAATCATGGTTACGGCTGCCATACCTTCAAATGGGTTAATAAAGAGGGGAAATTCGTGTATATCAAATATCATTTCCTAGCTAAACACGGGCAGAAGCAGTTTACGGCAGATGAGGCTACGAAACTCAGTGGAGAAGATCCTGACTATTCTAAGCGCGAACTGTGGGAAGCGATGGAGAGGGGAGAAGAGGTTGAATGGGTGGCCAAAATCCAGATCATGCAACCAGAAGAAGCAGATGCGAATTTACTCGGCTTTGATCCTTTTGATGTCACGAAAGTCTGGCCGCGTGATCAATTTCCAGTACGTATCCCTAGACCTCCCGATTAACCACCTACTGACCTCATAACAGATGCACGAATTCGGCAAACTAGTCCTCAACAAAAACCCCGAAAACTTCCACCGCGACGTCGAGCAAGCCGCCTTCTCCCCCGGCTCCATGGTCCCCGGCATAGAAGACTCTCCGGACCCCCTTTTACAATTCCGCATGTTTTTCTACCGCGACGCGCAATACCACCGCATCGGCGTCAACCTGCACCAAGTCCCCGTCAACTATCCTTTCATGTCTAGTTCCTTCTCATCCCTGAACTTCGACGGCGCAACACGCAACGACGCCAACCATGCGGGTAACCCGCAGTATACGCCGAATTCCTTCAAGCACAAATTTCGCCCCGATACTGCGGAGGCGCCGTATACGGTTGCTGATAATATCGTGAGCCGGAAAAGTCATTATCATCACGAGGGCAAGCTATCTGATTACGATCAAGCGCGCGAACTGTACACACGTGTCATGACACCCGAGCAGCGGGAGCATTTACATGCCAACACAGCCGATCTACTGCGCAGGGTTACGGCCAAGGTGATCAAGGTAGGGTATCTAGCACAACTCTGGAACATCGACCCCGGGTATGCCAGGGCGATATATGAGCTGCTACCATCGGCTGCAAAGTCAGGCGAGGAGGGCTTCGAGTTTGTGGAAGTGCAGAATAAGGCAAAGGGAGCAGAGGTGGCTAGGAAGGAGGCGAAATTCAGGCCTAGTAAGGCGGAAGAGAGGTTGGTGGGCTTTTGTCCACAGACAAACGTTTATAATATGTGATAGTAGCCTGCTATTTTTATAGTAGTGTAAAGTATTATATATAAATGTCAAATGACTAAAACTGTACCTATAAAGTTGTTTATAACTAGAACTGCTCTATTACTAAAATGCATATAGATTCAGGTATATATACCCGTAAAAGATATACGCTACTTAGATACAATTCTACTATAATCAGTTATAGCCGTATTAACATGTCCCCCGCGGCCCTACGCAAGCTCCAGGGCGTTGTCTATATAGTGCCTAGCTGACGTGGTCTTACACGTCTTTAGAAGTTATATTATTTAAGTGTTTTGCCAATAATATTTTAATATTAGTGGTCTTTGATTGAGAAAAAGGATCCTACACCTGGGTAGTATTGCTAAGACAAATGTCTTAGCATAGAAAAAGTGCCAAGTTTTTTAAGTCTTGGCAAAAAGAGGTTAGGGATTAGCAAGAGGTTTTTGCTTACTTTTACGGCCTCTGATTGGTCCGATGACGTATGTGCATATAGTACCTGACTTCTTACTCTTAAATAACTACCTAAATGCTAGAAAGCTTAGTAGTATTATATAATAGATATTTAAAGCTTTACTAGTATATTATAATGCTATAAAAATTATTTCTATAGCTCTATTATTCGCTATGATGCGGGCAGTCTGAGTGTTTATAGGATTTAGGTGGGGTGGCCTGTGCGCGTTTTAGTGACATCGGCATTCGGAGCTTAAGGGAGTTA
>QGMI01000796.1:0-18587 GCA_007821535.1 Lachnellula occidentalis | reverse complement strand
TAGTCGCTTAATATTGCTATTAACTTTATTATTACTATTAAGTTTATTTAATAGTCATTTACTTCACATTTTAATATAAGTTCTACTAAGATTCTTATACTTTATCTATACTAATATTATATTTAAATAATAAATATATTAATATCAGTTTTAGCATAAGGTTTTAAGATTCTAACGCTTTAATAAGATACTATAGTAGTATATTAAGTAATAAACGTATTCCTTAAAGATCTTAATATCATTTTTATACTAATCTTACTATTAGATTTTAATAATATTCTTAATTTTGCTAACTTCCTTTTTAAATTTATTTAATTTAATTTTATTAATGCTATTAATTATATTATCATTTTTAGCTTTAGCCTTTCTTAGTTCTCATTTACCTAGTATATACTTTAAAGATTGTCATTTAATTTAATACTAATTTTTATACTAGAAAATGAATAATATGCTTACTTAGTTATAATATTTTAACTTTATATAAATCTAAATTCCTTAAAACTTTCCTAGTCTATTTTATCAAAGTCTAGCATATTTTCTAACTTCCTTTAATACTATTATAGTAAGTCCGTCATTAATATAGCAATAAGGATATAATATTAGGATAGAATAGAGGAGTCTATGACATTGTTACTAGCCTCTCGTTTAAGGATTGCTAGCTCGTTTGCTAGCTCTAGTCCGGAAAGACTTTAACTTCTTCTCTTTATTAAAGTATACTAGGTTTGGATATCTTCCTATTCTTTTATTAATAGTACTATTGCTAACCTTTCTAGTTCTTTAATAATATTAGATATGCTTTATGCTTAGCTCAAATGTTCTAGGTTTAGAAGTTCCTCCTAATTCTCTTATAGATCATTTCATTACTAATACTTCTAGTTTTAACAACTTCTAATATACTAAGTCTAACTTAAACGCCTTTATATATTATTATAAGAAGTACTACTTATAAGTAAATGCTTTTTTCTACTTATTAGAAAGCCTTTCTCTATAAGCTACTACTATTATAATTCTTATAGTAAGCTTTAGCCCTTAGTTATTATCTTAACTTAAACTTCTAATACTATTATTAGCCTTAGAGTAGGTTAGTTTAATTATTATTTATATATAGTAAGTTTTTATATCTAACCTTTCTAATTTATTACTAATATCTTAGATTAGTATTCTAAAAAGTATTCTAAACATTCTTATACTTTATATTCTTTACTTTTATATTAAAAGTACCTAGTAGGTATTAGGAAGGTAGTACTTAATATTTATATCTTAAGAAAAGCTATAATCTAATCTCTACTAGAACTTCTTAGTATTTTATTATTATTATTATTATCTTTACACTTTTATTATTCTTACTTCTATTTATTAACTTTATATAGAATTTCAACTTTGCTATTCTTCTAATATCTAAGCTTTCTTAGAACTATTTAATATAATTATTGCTATCTTTTTACTAATAGTATATTATCATTAAAGGAATCTCTATCTAGGTTTATATAGTACTATTCTACTAACTACTAATTCACTTATACTTCATCTAGAAGTAATAATAGTAGTAATAATAGTAGTAGGATACTACTATTATTATTATTAGAATAGCTACTTATTATAAACTTTGCTTTTTCCTTACTTTTAACTTTTATATATCCTTTTTATTTCCTTTTCATCTATCTTTCTTCTTTCTAACTTTATAGCTTTAGAATTTTTATTATAAAACTACTAATGATTATCCTTATATAGAACTTTAAAAAAGGTATCTCCTTTAGATAGGTTAAAATAATAAGGATTATCCTACTTTAGCTATTACTTAGAATGTAACTAGCCTTAGTATCTTAGTTTTATATATACTTCTCTAATATAATTATCATCCTAATTAAAAATCTTATACTTCTTATGCCTTTAGTATTAATAGTATAAGGGCTAATACCTTCTTAAAGGAACCTTATAGATATACTATATTATTATATTAGTAATAGGCTAAGGTGCTTCCTATCTTGTATAAAGGTATCTAGGCTCTATTATAATTGCTATATTATTAAAAAGAAGTCGTAAAAGCTTGTATATAGACCTTGTCCCTTATAGAACGATATATGACTTATCCTAAGTCTATTCTATTACGTCGTCTAAAGAATCATTTAGCATTAAGTGTCTTATAATAGTACTATGACTATATAGTTAATATTAGTCTAGTAGTTTTTCTTACGATAACTTATCTATTATTTCTAACTCTAACTCTATTAATACTATATTACTATTACTATAAAACTATCTATCCTATTAAAAGAATAGCTTTAGCTTATTTATAGAGACTATTCTCCTTAATTCCGCCTTATTAATACTAAGTTCTTTTAATTTAAAATAACCCTTATTAACGTTAGCTTTCCTAATTTAGTATAGTCCTAGCTAGCGAAAGTCTAGCTTTATTATATTAGATATATTAATTTCCTAAGTTGAATCCTATTATAGTATAATATCTCTAACCTTAAATAGTCTAATATATAGGCTATATTTCAAGTCCTATACTTCTTTCCTTTCTTAGTATTTCTAAGTTTTCTATAATCAAGCTTTTATAATATCTTCGTCTTATAACTAGAACTAGCATACTCTAAGCCTAATTAGATTATTATAGTCTTTAACTTCTTCTTATATAAAGAGATATCGCTATATTATTATAATAGATTTAATTAGTAGTATAGCTTCTTATCTACTTACTATATAAAATAGTATCAACTCTATTAATACTAATATAGTTATCTATTCTATAAGAAGAACTATAAGAATATTATCTAGCTATAGACTATCTATCTTTACTAGCGCATTTTTGATCGGGCTATATCTACATTTGATTTGACTAGTAGCACGCGTATTATAAGGGCTAATAATAATTCTATTAACTCTTATTTTATTTAGAAACTTAATAACTTTAGCTTTGAATTCTTTACTACTATTAACTTATAATCTATTAAATAGTCTATACCTATAAATCACCTCTTCCTATATAAACTTTGCTATACTTATAGTATCTTTATTAGCAAGTACTTTAGCTTTAAGATATCTAGAGAGGTTATCCCTAATAATAATAAGATATATTTTATCTTTCTTAAGTAGTATGAAAGTGATATTAATATCCTAGCATTTAAATATTCTATTAGTAGTCTAAAGAAATAAAGCTTTTTCTAGTTAATATATTAACCTAAATTAGCATTCTAGGCATATTTTAAAGTAGCGCTTAATATCTATATAGATTCTATCCTAAAAGTATTAAGTAGCAATTCTAGTATAAGTACTCTTATAACCTTTATATCCTATTTTATTATATATTTCCTTTAGAATTTATCTCTTTATCTTAAGCTTATCTATTATAAGCCTTATAGGATACCCTTTTCTAGGTAACTTTTATAGCCTATAATAATAAACTATAAAATAAGACGCTTTCTTTTTAAATACTTAAAACTATATTAGGTTTATATCTTTTAGTTTCTTAAGGATTATTAGAAACCTTTCTACTTTAAGGTAGAATTTGCTATACTTATATATTAAGAAAGGTTAGTTATTATTAGCTTTAAAAGTATTAGAAGTATTATCTATACTAAAATCTATTTCTTCTTCTAGTTACTTCTAATACTCTTATATTTCTTTCTTAATCTAATACTAGACTAAATAAAGGTAAGTCTTATCCTACTTCTTATTAGAGTCTAGCCTAGTATCTAATATGTCTAAGACTTTACTTTCCTCTTCTTTTATAATAACTAGTATAATCTTTATTATTCTAAGTTCTACTAGTATCTAGTTATTAATATCTTTATTAGATATACTTAAATTATTAGAATAAGGTAGTTATCTTAATAAAGTATCTACTATAATATAAGTACTTCTAGTAATATAATAGACTTTAAAGTTAAAGAAGCAAATCTAAGCTAACTAGTAAGTAATAAGAGCATTTAGATAGTCTATAGCACTTCTATTTAGTTATACTATAAGTATATTAGTATTAATCTTTAAGATAAAGTATATTCTTATAAGCTAAACTTATAGTTTCTTTAAGATCTTAAGTATTCTACGTACTTCTTATTTAGTAGTATTATAGTTTCACTTTATATAGTTCTAATTACTACTCTTATACTATATAAGACGTACCTTCTTACTTATAGGGTCTTATTAGCCTAGGTAGCCTCCTTATCTTTTAATACTAGTATCTATTAGAATAATAATATTAGATATTCTATCTAAGTAGTTAATATAAATAAGTATTAAAAAGGTAGATAGTATATATTATAGCTTTTTCATAGTAATACTATATACTTTAAGATCCTAGTAGAATATAATATTCTTCTTAAAAAGCTTATAAATAGGCTTGTAAATTATTACATACTCTTTAATCTAGATATAAAAGTAGCCTATTATTCTTAAGAATCGTTTTACCTTTATAATACTCTTACATTTCTTTTACTTTAAGATCTTTTAAACCTTTAAGGCTAAGGGTTCTCTACCTTTAAAGTTATAAATAAAACTAATTATATCTAAGCTATCTATATAGAATTTAGACTTTTCTCTAATAGTAGTTCCTACTTGCTTTAAGACTTTAAGTAATCTATTAATATTATAGATATACTTAAATATAAATCGCTTTATGCCTAGGAATTATAGGATTTCCTCTTTATTATAGTTAATATAAAGTCTTTTAATACTTATATTATCTATGAAAGGAATTGCTATAATTAGTATAAGCTTATTAAAGATAAACATTATAATCTATATAAACTAAGCTATAGAATTTATTACTCCTATTAGTAGTCTAGTATTTCGGACTAGTCTAATAGACGTGAAGAACGCTATTATATTTCGACTCTTCTTATATAGTACTTAATTATCATACCTAGAGAATATATTAATTAGTATCACCTATATGTATCTTATAAATGCTTCTAAATATTTATTAATAGAAAGAAGTAAATTGGCATCTTATATTATTACTACATTTAACTTTATTATAAAGTTAATTAATTAGTAGGTTCTAGATTACTTCTTTATAACTAAAAACTATAAGTTTTAGTATAGTCTATTATAATACTTAATCACGCCTTATTCTAGGCATTCTTATAGCATTTAGATTACTATTAGTAATAGCACTTAGGGATATAGAAAGTTAGCAGCCTATTAAGCTTTATACTTAATAATATTTAGTATAATAGGTAGTAAAACGTCTTTATAAAAGATTCTATATTAGGTCTAGTCGAAGGTAATCGCTTTCTCTTATACTACTAGTACTTCTTTTAGATATTATTACTTAATAGGTTATAGTCTTTATATAATATCTAGTCTTTTTAGATTTTCTTTAATTAATTGCAATCTTTTAGAAATGTCTATAAATCGTAGAATCATATAATCTTTAAATTCCTTAATATGCTCTTAAGGAGTATTATATACTTTTAACCTTTTATACTAGTCTTTTCTTCTATTAGATACTTTCCTATCGCCTTAGTCTTAGTTAATAGGCTTAACCTTCTTATCTTTAGTCTTATATATAATATTAACCTTAATAGTCATTTATTAGAACTATTACTTAAGCTTATATTCTATAGCAATTCTATTCACTTTAGCTTCTAGAAGTCTATTCTTATAGATTATCCCTTTATTAATAATCCTCTTATAATATAGCTTATTAAAAAAGATACCTTCTTATATAAGGTTTAATGCTATCTTTATAAAATCGAAAATGCTTTTAACTTAGTCTTATCCTTCTATAAGCTATAGATCAGGTTACTACTAGCTTATAGGATTCTATAATACTAGGTTTATTATAATTCTAAATTAGCAATTCTAATCAAATAGGCACTATTCACATACTATCCCTATAGGCACAAATAGGGCCTTAGGATAGTATTATTATAGATATCTATTAATTCATTCCTAGCTAATAATAAAGAAGATATTAATATCTTATCTTCTATAGGCTACTAAGGCATTCTTATACTTATCATATAAAGTCTCTAATTCTTTCTTAATCTTTATAGCTTAATCTAGTACCTATTTAGTAGTATTATTATAAAGTTTTTAAATAATTTAATCTAAAAACCTTACTTCTTTATTATATATTTAATAATAAGTAAGGCATCTATATTCTTTTCCTAGTTTAAATTACCTATATAGCTAGTTAACTTTTATAGCTACTAGATAGTTAACTTTCATATTAGCAACTTTAGTATTAGTATTATCCTAATAGCTAAAGCTATCTCCTAGTTGCTAATTTAAGTTAGAGTCTTTAGATTTACTAGGTAATATAATCATTCTAGATAAGTCCTTACCCTTCTTAGGCTCTATTGCCTTATTAGTAACAAATTAGGTAATGTCCTCTATTTTAGAATTGACTAGTAGACTTATAATAGGTCTGCTTATACTATCCTAGGGATAGTAAAAGCTCACCCTAGCTTATTAAAAGAAAGGTATCCCTAAAATAACTTTCTTAGTCTTATAAAGGATAATATAGAACTAGGAGCATATAACTACATTCTTAATTACTATTATAACATTATCTATAAAACCTAAGAATCTGCTTTAATTTCTTATAATACTAGTCATCTATATCTTATAATCTAAGGTAAAGGTAACTTAAGCCTTAAATATAGTAATAGTACTTATTATATTAACTTCAGCTCTACTATCTAGGGTTATATAGTAATCTATTACTTTATTTTATCCTTTAATAGTAATCATTACCTTTAGTATAAAAGAGATATAATAAATAAATCCTATAAATTCTATTAAGTTAACTTTTATAGATTCTACTTCCTAATAAGTAAAATTCTTAATCTTAACTAGTCTTATTAGTTCCTTATAATAGGTAAAGTTTAGGATATTAGCCTTAATAAGCATCTTCTTCATTTTCTAATTAATCTTCCCTTCTACTAAGCTTTTATCTAGCGTTCTCTTATCTATTAGACCTAATCCTATAATAAGATTTCTAATATTAATACCTAGTTTTAGTAGTCTAATAGGCATTTATACCTAGGCTTTAAATAATAACTCTTTTATAATCCTTATAGCTTTTAGCGCCTTTTATACCTTAGCTTATTTCATAGTATAACTTGCTTTTAAAACCTCTAATTAGTTATCTCCTTTATTATCTACTATTTATATATTAGATAAGTTATTTACTTCCTTATCCTTTATAGAATGCTTTTCTTTTCTAGGTTTAGCAGATACTACTACTAGCTTAAGTTTCGCTTATAATAGTCTATTATCTAGTACGTTAATAATAATACTATTTTACAGCTTAGGCTTAGGTTTAAGCGACTTCATTCTAGCTAGGCAGGCTTATTCTTATAGCTTCTCTTAAAGCGTCTTATTTAGCTTCTAGGGCTTCTTCTTTTAAATTGTCTTACCTAGAACTAGCTCTACTACTATTCTCCTTTCTATTAAAAGATTCTAGATTTTAGTAGTACTTTCCTCTATTAGGATCTAGGTTTCTAATACCTCTTTATTTTTAGGAACCTCTTATACTTTAATATTTATAACCTTTATTATAACTTCTTTACTAAATAGTACTACTTAAGCTACCTTTTATATATTTGCAATACTACCTATAGACTTATCATCTATACCTAATCTTATAAGTATTTAGAAGCGCTATAATTAATTAGGATTAAGCTAGATTAGTTTCAAATTAGCTTTATCTTTAAGCTATAGTCTAAGATAGATTTCTACTATATTAGAAAGGTCTCTAAGGTCTTTCCTCTTTTTATAGACAATTCCTAATCTATAGAACACCTAGTAGTCCTAGCATTAGTTCTACTATTAATATTTTAGCTAGAGTTGTATTCCTAGTAAAATTTTATTTAGATACTATTAACATTCAGCAAAATCTACTTTCTATATATAGTCTGCCTATACTAGTACTATTAGCATATTAGATATACCTTCCTCTAAAGTATCAAATAGAAGCTTATTAATTTTAACTATTATAAGCTACTTATAGATTTAGTCTATAATCATTTAGTTAATATAGAGCGATTTAAGCCTATTTATAATATCTTCTAGCTCCTTTTTAGAAATGCTATCTATTATCTAGTTCTATAGTTATCTATTATCTTATAGTATATTATAAAGTAGTACTAAACCTTTTGATTTTTTAGTTTCCTTTAGTCTATATAGAATTAATTAGACTAGTAAGTAAATTAAGGCTACTTCTTTACTTATTTAATATAGCAATATTGCTATTAACTACTTATCTAAGCGTTAACTAATTTCTTTAATACTAGTAATATCCTTTTTAATATAATTATATACCTGTTTAAATTCTTATATATATTTTTAATTATATTTAGATTCCTTATAAGTATACTTTATTACTTTATCTTAAAGGTTTTATAAAAGTCTTTAAAAGAACTTTATTATTATTTAGTAGTTAGTTAACCTAACTTTTTAAGGTAATCCTATAACTATATTATTAAATTCTTAATAGTAAGTTTAGATCTATATCTTTAAAATAGTCCCTATTATTCCCTAAAAGGTTTAGATAACTTAGTCTAAGTAACTAATAGTATACTTTATCTAATTAGTATTACTAGCTTAATACTCTTTATAAAGGATTTCCTAGAAGTTTTTCTAGCTTTTTATCATCTTAGCAAGTCGCTTTATATTTTAAGCGATTTAGGAATTCATATATTAAATAGCCTAGTTGATCTTCTTATTAGAATACTTAACTTTATAAGTCTTAAAGCATTATTCTAAAGTCTTAAAGTATTCTATAATATTAGTTCTATTAAAAGAAGACGTATTATAAGTCTTCTTAATTAGCATTAGGTTCTAAAAGGTAAGTTATAAGAGGCTCTTCTTATAGTAAGACTTTTTTAATTTAGACTTAGACTTTTAAGTTTTCTTTATAGCCTTATTACTTGACTTAGAGTCTAATATTAACTTCTTACTAGATGAAGAGTATTCTAAAGACAAGGGGGAAGATAATAATAAATCATCTAAAGATAATAAAATTAGTACTAGCTTTATCTTTTTCAGCTTCTTTTCCTATTCTCTTTTCTTTAAAGAACCCTTCTTAAAAGACTTCTTCTTAGGGGTATTTCTAATAAAATTATCATTAATAATAAAAGGCTTGATTTACTTTAGAAATCCGTCTAGACTATATCCTTTTATTATAAAGACATTACTAGAATAGCTTTTAAGTCTACTAACTTTATCTAATATGATAGTTAGTATCTTTAGGGAAGTAGTACTATTTATCTTCTTCTTAGGTTTAGTATACTACTTCTATTTTACTTCTATAGCTAGTTTCCTCCTTTCCTTTCTCATTAGAGGCTTCTCTAGCTTAAGGCTAGGCAAAGATACTATATCCTCTAAAGAAGTACTTAAAGCCTTATCTTTTACTTCTTATTAGTTGCTAGTAATAGCTCCTACTAAAGTAGTTAGCATTCTATCTTTTACTAGGCTGACTCTACTAGTTATAAGGTCTAATATAAGCATTATCTAAGCGAATCTAGTAGGAGTTTATAGGTTAAATAAAGATATATCAATAGTAAGTAACATGCTAGTAGTAAAGTAATATTACTTTAAAAGAGGTTAGGATAAAAATAAACTAATATCAATTTCTAAGATTTTTAGATAAAGAGTAAAATTAAAATTTAGACTTAAAAATAGGATGTAGGGTATCTAAATAACCCTTAAATTTTAGTATTAAGCACTAAAAATCCCTTATACACTTCTATAATATCTAATACATATGCCTAAAACTTTCTTTTTCCTTAATAATTAAGATATAGGAACTACTTCTAAAAGACTTTATAATTATATAATCTAGTAAAATAAGGAATCGCTCTCTTAGATTTTAAAGTACTAGCCTTATAATCGTTCCTAATAGACCTATTCTCTCTCCTTATAATTTCTAGCTTCTAAGTAATCAGCTAAAACGCTCTTATAATTAGCTTACTTTAACGTAATAGCTTAGACTACTTAGTTATAGCCTAAACTTAAATTGTATTAAGATATTACTAATTCTAATAAAACATAATTATAACTTTTCCCTAGTTGCTAAAAACTAGTTTCTATAAATAAAGAGTACTAAACTAATAAGTCCTTACTAGTATAATCCTTATAGTTTATTATCGCTATCATTTTATAAATATTAATATTAAATAGGTAGCGTTTTCAATTGAAAATAGTATTATACTTTATATAGTTACTATAGTAATACTTTATAATTCGTCTTATAATTAAAAACTCTTAAAAGCTTTAACTTCTAGGTTATTAGATAGTTATAATAAAGGCTTCCTAATCCCCTTTTTAGTTAATAGCATTTAAATGCATCCTATAAGCCTTAGAGTATGCCTTGCCTCTTATAGTAATTACTAATTTATTAAAGGGCAATATAACCGCAAACTCTATAGCTAGGATCTAACTTATAGAATACTTATAATTAATAAGTAAAATAATAAGAGGTTGTAATAAAATATATTATAGAATAGATAGTATTCTAAGTAAGTAGAGAAACCCTATTTTATAAGACTTCCCCTAGCTTAGGCACCTGACTATTTATCACGTAGTAGCGTATTGCAACCCTATGATAATAATACTTATACCTAGGTACTAGGCTCCTTTAAGCTTTAAGATAATCAAGTTTACTATAAAGTAGAAAAGGTAAAAGGATACTAATTTAATACTTAATATATAACTTATATCTAGGATTCTTTAGATATTATTTAAAAGACTTACTAGAGCCTTTAGTACTTTAGTAAGCTATTTCTTACCTTTTATATAATCTTATCTATTAACTATAAATAGAGAAGATAAAGACCTATAAGCGAATCTATAAGTAGTACTATAGTATCACTTTAGTAGATATTATATAGGTTATTAATCGCTATACTATTTATAACTTATTATCTAGAGCTATTAAAAAGCTTCTAATTAGGCCTATTATATTAAAGGCTACTAGCTATAGGATCTATATAGATCTAATAGACTTCTAGTCTAATATAGATAGACTATATTATTAGATTTACTAGGTAAAAATACCTTATAATTACCTTTTAATTTACTTCCTTTTTAATTAACTTTCGACTTTCTCTAAATTAAGAATTACTTCTCCTAGTATATCTAGCTTAAAGTAATAGAAAATAAGAAGTTAGAGACTATTATAATGATTTTAGATAAGTAGATAGGTGTAAATAGGTATCTAGTTCGATTGTAAGTCATATAATCTACTCCCTTTTTTATTTACTAAAAGTAACTTATTTTACTAGATACTATAATAATAGTACCGAATTTAAAAGCGCTATATAGAAGCTTATAGACTATAAGTACGTGCCTATTATCTGTAGAAGGTCTTACTACCTATAAACCTAAAGATCTATTAAAGTAGCAAATAAGATTTTTAAAATAAGGCTAGTTGCAATTAGAAGTAAAACTAGTTCTAAAGCCTAGCTCTTACTATTTCCTAAGATTGCTAAGGTAATTAATACTATATACCTAGTATGCCTACTAGTATATATAATCCTATTTAAGGTCTAGTTTAGAAGGAAGCTAAATTATAGGAATTCCGAAAATTAGGAAGAACTAGTAGTAGATATCCCTTTTACTAATATCGATATAGAGTCTCTTTTAAAGGTTAAAGCTAAAGGAAGTACTAATAAGAGTTATATCTTATTAGAGCTTTATTAGAAGGTCTTATAAAAGAATGCCTAAAATATAGCTAAGCTAGAAAAGTATAAAAGTTAGAAGGTTACTTTTAAGCTTTATTAAATCGTTCTTTTATCGATTCCTATTAAAAATCGCGTCTTAAGAAAAGCTATTTATCTCTCTTATAGAGTGATTTAAGTTATTAAGTAGACTTATACTTTACTTTTCTAATTTAGATAGCTAAAAGGCTTCTACTAGAAGTCTTTCTTAAAATCGGTTATTTTAAGAGAAGATTTTAAGCTTAGCATAATAGCTTCTTCTAAGAAGAGAGTTATACTTCCTTCTACTATCTCTTAATATAATAAGAAGCTCTTAATAAAGGTATAATAAGCTAAAGGCAATATTATAACTATAGCAAAAGTAGCTATAAAAACCTTCCTTCTAGTAGAGAAATCGAAAAAGAAGTATACTTTAATATAGAAGAATCTTACTCTTATAAAGAGTAAGAAAGCTTAGGTAGAAAGAGAGGTAGAAGAAGAAGAAGAAGAAGATAAGCTATTTAATCTTAAGAGTAAGAAAGAAGTAGAAGAAAGAGAAGTAGCTAAAAGAGATACTATAAAAAAGGAGAGAGAGGATACTATAGAAGCAATTATAGTAGTAACTACTAATAAATTAAGTATAAATAAGGCTAAAGCTATAGCTATTTAGTATAACTTAGATACTTAGTTTACTTAAGATATTAAGCTAGGGATTAAGAGAGAGAGAAGGAGAGAGATAGAAGGGAGTAAGCATTTTATAAATATAATAAGAAAAGAAAGAGAAGTAGATATTATAGCTTCTAAAGTAAGGTTACCTAATCTAATCTAGGAGTATATATTAGGCCTAAGAAAGTATATAGACTTATAGCTTAATACTCTTCTAGAAAGGCTACTCTTAAATATATTTATATATATACTTAATCCCTAAAGAGGTAGTAGAGTTAAAGTACTATCAAGGAATAGGATAGTAGAAAGAGAAGCTAGAAAGTAGTACTAAAATGTACTTTAAATAGTATTACTTTTTATTTAAAATTTAATTAGCAAGTAAAGCATTATTAGTTAATTATATAGTTTACTAGTAAAGTCTAATAAATTGACTAATTGGCTAGTTTATTAGTCAATTCGCTAGTGCATTGGTCAATTCCAATAATTGGTGAGTAAATCGTACTAGATCAAATAACAAAAAATGCTAATCTTTTATGTTTAATGTTCTAAAGTGTAATGGAATGAATGGTAGGAGTATGTAAATCTGTTTGTATGAGTTTGAACATTGACAGCAAAAGTGTAATTGACTGCAATTCAGTCAGTCAGTCAATCAGTCAGTCAATATAGACGTATAGAAAATGGCGATCCATCCGGGGCCCATCACAACTCTGGGTTCTACTCCGTAACTCGTCATCTCAAGCACACTAAAACCAGCACTTGGTAACTGAGTGTGCTTCCATAGGTCACGGTGAAGTTTCTGTTGCTTGAAAGAATACACGCTTACGCTTCAGCGTGGATTTTATAGTTCATATCATCCAGAAAATCTTGTCTTATAAGTTAAGCCCTCTTCGGCACTTACGAATCCACATTTAGCGTTCTATTGATTCACTACAAGCTTCCCTGAAGTATGAATCCCATGTCCTTGAAAATAGTAATACTCACTGGTAAAAAGCACCGCGCGCGTATACATGCTCTGCAATTGGGTCAATAAAACATCTTATTATCAGCAAGTGCGATTTCTCGATATCTTGGCCGCTCAGTAGGTTGTAAATTAACTCAGAGTCTTCCTGACAATAACGGGTTATATTTTCATGCACTTATCCCGCGAGAAGCTCCAGACTCGGTGAGTTGACAAGAATGTTAAGCTAAAGTGGCTCGATGGTAAGTACTAATACTGCAAACCAAACTATCAGCAAGTAACTAATAAAGTGATACAGAAAGTGAAAGTGAAGCAGAAATTTGACAGCAGCCATCCAAATGACAGTAAATTGCTCCGAGCCTGCCTTAGAAATCCGAATGCTGGAGGGAAATAACTTCTGCCCTTAAATCCCTGCCTTGTGGTTCATGAGACCTCGCCTACACTTCCTGAACTCGCTCCCAACATTCTTCCACGAGCCTAAAAGCAAGCCAGCCGTCTTGCGATAACGTTTGAGCGCTGAGATCTTTCCCACTCATTGCGCCGCAAGATTCTCAATAGCGACTTAAATAATCATGGGCTAGGCTTTCCACCATGTACTATAAAGACATTCGATATTGACCTCTGCTTGAGGGTGTCCATGAGAGTCAAAGATGTATCCAGAGGAGGAAAGTAGCATGATATACGAGTAGAAGACGGACAATGGATATTTCAAATCTTCGTATGTCATAATATTCATTTCCTTGATGTCCAAAACAGCATCTCCAGTTACAGTATTCTTCCCATCACTTTCTAGCAAGCCTCCCTTAGCCTACCCGTTCCACCCGGCACCTTTTGCATAATATCAGTCCTTGCAACCCCGACTCCCCTTCTTGACTAACCCGACATTCATTTTCATTTTCCTCTCTCTGCCAGTATAAAATCAATCCTGCCTTACATTCCAAATATCACATATAAGTATAGCACTTGCCAAAGAACAACAAGTAGCAATGCTTCACGATTCGGCATGCAGGTTCCGTGATCTTGGCCGCTGGCTGAGAATCGAAAATAAAATTTGAATTTGGGTGTTTCTCATTTTGGGAGATAAATATGTTACAGGAGAAGCGAACGACCTTCAGGCATGTACAAAAGCTCCATCTTGCTTATTTACAGCTGCAAATCGGATTTCCTATCCAACCATCCTCAAGTGGTGGGCAAAGGTGATGATCGGAAAAGTGACAAAAAGGTGTCAAGTAGAAGTAAAATGGTGCCGAACACTTATTTATGCCCAAGTGACAGTGGCGAATTGCGTGTACGCTCCGTCGAAGGTCCATCCTAAGAGCAGAGTCTATATATTGTCAGTAACTATCATCGAAGATTGTAGGAGGGTCGGAAAGCTTACCTTTCCGGTGGAATCAACATCCGGGTAAGCATGGGTTGCATAGTTGTAAGGTGTGGCGCAGCCCTTGCAACCGCCTGTGGTAAACAGAGTTGTCGAAGTAGTTGACCAGGCGCCAGTAAGTTCCTCAGTTGTAGAGTACATGACTCGGAACGTGTTGTCTGGCTGCATGCTATCGTTGAATACAGCGAGCCAGCACCCGTAGTATGCGGACCAGAAAACATCCTATAGACCAAAAGTTTAGTCCCGTGCTTTCAAGTCGAGTAATGCAAACTTACACCGGTGCTTATTCCTGAATCGCCGTTGCTGAAGATTTCTGACGTGGTGTCACTGGCGCTTGGAGCCGTCGTAGCCCACGTCGACCCGTCCCAGTAAGTGTACTTGGTGGTGTCTGCAATCGAAGCCTCCGCAACCTTGGCCACCTTCATTCCTCCTTTCGAACTTGTGACTGCAAACATATAGATATCACCCGAGCCATCCCGAGTGTTAGCGAGCCCGTAAATACCAAAGTTGATCTGATCAGTCTTCCAGAACTGAGGAGCTATTCTCTCCACGGAAGGTGTCTTGTTGCTTGCGAGAGTGATCTTGGCTAGCGTGGAGTAGAGGTTCTGGGCGTCGTATGGGAGAGTCATACTCATGTCAATGACATTGGCGACTGTGTATCCGCAAGTACCATTGCAACCACTGACGATGTTGGTGTTTGGCCAGATGGCGGTGCGGTGACCGGTCGGAGCCTTTTCATCTGTCTCCAAGGGCCATTGCTGGAGGGGATACTCGGTGCCATAATCGGTGAGCGTCGTTCCGTCCTAAGAGCCAGTAAGCTTCTGATTGTGTGTTTGTCTTGTCCCGCGAACTCGCAGGAGATATCGACTTACAGTATCAGTAGTAGCAATGGAATTCGAGACGAAATAACCGCCCTTGGCACCTGTGTCGGAGAAATTGATGATATGCGTCCCATCGATTGTTCCACCTCCACCGCCATCTCTAGTAATTCCCCAGTCCTGAGTGAGGGTAGCATTAGAGATCGACCCTACGCTTGCTGCTACAGGAGGAACCGCGCCAGTGCTTGCAGTTGCTTTCACGGCTTTGAATGGAGAAGCTACAGCCCCCTGCAATAAAGCGGCCAAAACGAATGTGTATTGAGTAAAGACAGGCATGGTTATTGATGAATGAAAAGATGAGACGAAAGAAATAGAGATACGAGGATGTCTTTGGTTTATGTAGTCAATAGACCTTCATTTTAATTTGAACACTGACGACGTAGGAGGATTCAAAATAGGATCCCTGAGATGATCCTTCGATCGACTTTGATCATCCTTCAATCATCCTCCGGGCTGTATCCAGAAGGTAGTCGCTCCAACCACGCGGTCTATACGTACCGAGGGAACCGAATACCCCAGAAATGTGGGAGATCATCCAGGAACATGGCTCGGACAATTTCACTGTAAGATGCTGAGAAGTCGCTAACCGAAACAGTCTACAGAATACGTAACGTGCTAGCTGTCAGGGCCGTGCCTTACCCCAAAAGTCGGGCCTTCGCCTGTCAATTAGCGTGAATGGCGGCGGCACGAGCACGAGCCCGCGGTTCCTTCATCGAAAATAACTTAAAAAGTTCATCATGAATAGATTTGAGCTTCTTTCGGTTCTTTGTTCTGTCACATGAAATACATAGAGTACGGCAATTCCTTCTTCAGGTCAAGTCTTGTCAAGTCAAGCCAAAGTCAAGCCAAGTCAAGCCAGGTAAGTCATGAAAACACTAGGTCTCGCTAAGTTTCTCACTACCATCACCAGACACTTCAGCTATTCTGGTACAAAGCACGTAAATAAAATTCTCACAAACTCCTTCTCCCTAAAGTTTCCTCTCTACTCTCCATACCAACCATGACCCCTCCAAAAAAGCCATCTATCTAGAAATAAATAAAAAGAGAACCTCTGCTCTTGACCACTATCTGTTAATCATAACCCCGCGCGCCAATCTTTCAAACACACGAATATTTGCAGATCACCACATCCTCCAATTCCAAAAACAGACAAGAACTAACGGGACCAACGGGAAGTCTGACAGTCCCGCAGTAAACCCACTCCTTATTAGCGTATAGTAGATATATAGCAGACTGGCCATTAAGTCAGCGATAATTAAGTCACCTCATCAGTTGAAGCTTTTGGCATCAGTCAGTCAGTTGAGAACCTAAAATAAACAAGTCAGTCAGTTGCCAATTTTCTAATCAGTTGCTGATTAGCTAATAGGTAGTAAAATCGTTGATAATAGGGTGCGTTTATGACGATTTTAGGGGGGTTCTAGGGGTTTTAAGCAGGGGTTTTTGCAAATGTTAGCCTTATATAGCCTGAAATCTAAGGCTTAGAGGCCCCATATTGCTACTCGCGCTACTTTCGCATGCGCCACCTAAGTCTGCCCTACTTAAGCGAGGGGCTAGTAGGGCGTGCTAAGCCTAATTAGTCCTACTATATAGTTATACCCTCGCTTTTTACTCTATATCTAATTATATTACTACTTGGTAGTATATATACTAGCTTACTATTATCATAGAGGATTTTAATAAGCTATAGCATTAGGAATGCCTTAAATCTAGTAGTGATAAGGAGATATCTATATATATATAGTATTTAAGGCTCTATTTAGATAGAATAGTATATCTTCACATATACTTATTAGGACCTACATCAGATCAGCGACTGATCAGTCGTAGTCATTCAGTTAGTCAGTTGCCTCCTATGTTATCAGTCAGTCAGCTGCTCCTTCGACCTCAACTGATAACTGACTGACTGACTTATTGGCTGGCCTGATATATAGAATCCTCTATGCCAGTCTGGCTAGCTCTTTATCCCAAGTAGGTCCCCAGCGTAGATCCTAGTTTCCACAACATACTTTACAACTTTCCAACTAAACCCAATCTATCTCATCTCCTTATTCCAAATCCAGCCCCTAACACCCAATCCCAATCCTAACCTCTTCTTTCACCACTTTACTATTGTAGTACGAAAATATTTGATATTATACCTTCGTAAAGCAGAGCTTAATAGCGGGACCGTCAGACTAGAAGCAGAAGTGCCAGACTACTATAAAAAGAAGGGCGGGAGAAGGCCTGCGAGAAAAGCAGGACGGCCCAATCCGTCGGAGTAGTACTATGGATATTCCCCTAGAGGCTTGAAGAAGCCAAGTGCAACGCATACATGCAAACTAAAAAAAAAAAAATTACCTCATATAAGTGGCTGTTCATCTGCATATTCGTGATGCTAGACGCTGAAGAACGAAAGCCCCACGACCCGGGATGATTTAATTAACTCCTACATGCCTCCACCAAAAATCGCCAGATCGAGACACGAATATGCAAATGAACAGCAACTTATAAAAGTAAATTGGGTATGTTTTTGAAAGGCAGGTTTATTAGTTAGATTACTCCTTGAATCTATTGGATATAAAGTTATGATGTATATAAAAACCTCTTATAGCTAGGTAACGATTAATCTTTATCTCGTGTGCTTTTGTGGAGACGGCTGCAAAGAAATGTAGGAGTTAGATGCATGACTGATTGGTTGATTGATTGAATGCTCGAAAGTTGATTTTTCTCGCGAGATGGTAATAGGGAAGAAGTAAGTCTACTTAGGACATTTCAAACGAAATATGATATGAGTGGAAGTGGAAGTAGAGAGACTAATGAAGTAGTCAGATATGTATGTATAAAGGTATATAAGGCCTCTGCACGGCAACCATCTATCAAGCAGATTCTCCCATCGACATCAGCATATCCACCGTCCCATTCGCCACACTCGTGAAGACATTCTTGTTCTTCCCCTTTACCCCCTCTTCCTCTTCCACCTCCCCATTCCCATCCCCTTTCACACCCCACCCACCACCCCCCGGCGAAAGAATCACAATCCGATCCCCCTTCCCCATACTCGCAGTATTCTTCCC
>QGMI01000795.1:0-18594 GCA_007821535.1 Lachnellula occidentalis | reverse complement strand
GGTAAGGGGAGGGGGAGGGGAATGTTAGGTGGCGGGGTCGGCGGGGCATTGTTTTTGATGGTGCGTGATGATGTATACGGTAAATAAAATTGAGATACGGGTACAGAAAGTCGAGTTCTTGATTGAATGAAAAGTAAGTGGGATCACTGAGATTCTTAAAGCGCTGCTTGCTTGTCAGGTTCGAGGCTTTTTCTCTAACAGTGCTCTTCTTTGCGGTCTCAGTCCTGTCTCCGCTCCGCACCTTTTCAGATCCTTTGTCCTCCAGCACCTTTCTTTTACAAACGCAACTGCTGGCTGCATTTGGAAATCAGATGGCCTTGTGCTCATTCGAGTTTAGGAACAAAGAAATTGATTGATCACCTGCACTGCTTTCACTTATGTGGATTCCTTGGCTATCTATCATGTGAATCACCTCACTCAGAGTTCTTGGCTCGAATCACGACCTGCTCACTTATTATAGCAACGTCCTGCGCGTCTGTGCATATTTGCTATAAAAGATAAATGGTTTCTGATTCAGCGCTATGTACGTTCTTGGGCCTAGGGCCCTTGAGATCCTTTGTTCTGTTCCCGTCACACCAGTATTTTATGTTCTAGGACTGCATTTTGGCTGCTACGGGTATTCTGGAAGTTTTCTAGTTTTATGCCTCGTGTTATTATCCTTCTTATTATATACTCTTCTCCATCCTAAAAGTCTCAAGAAAATATTGGAATTTCAATCAAAATTCAAAATTCACAACGTGACCCTTACAATTCTTGCAGTCTTCACTAAATTGGTGCGAGGTGCCATTTATAAAAATGTATACCAGAATCACTTTATGGGTTTTCATCGCTCTTCTTCATTATGGCACATTGGCTTTGAAGAAGTCAGAAGTCTGTCTTCCGCACCTTGGAAGTGGTGCTTGTTGTCTTTAAAGTAAAGCCGAACGCAGAACGGATAGGAAGGTCGGAAACCCGCCCTGGAGTATAATTCAATCTCGTGATCTCAGTTGCGGTGAGGCACTCAATTGTTCGCTGAGTTGAGGAACCAGTGCATCCAGAACTCAATATTCACTTGGATATATTTTCTTTTATAGCAAAACTACAAACGAGCCAGTCTTTCGGTTCTTCTGGTGTCTCCGGGCTGCTTCTGTTGCTGACCGTTTGCAGCCTGCGCCTCTAAAAGCTGCGCCTCCGCAACGGCCGATGTTTTCTTCCAATTCTCTATCCTCTGTTGCATCGTTTGCTCTGCAATTTGAAGCCAAGCAGGATCCCATTTCAGCAATCGTCTTCCTGGGACCCCCGGGCCTGGTTCCCCAGCCAATTCCCGAAGAGCTTCAAAGTAGGCTTCGAAGTCGGGTGCTATCTTGAAGAAAGGCTGCCCGTCGCCACGAACTGCCACACGATCCTCTTCCCATTTTTTCTGTACAGCTTTCGGTGGGAGAACAATACGCCCAGCGAGGAATCGAGCTACTACAACTGCTTGCCACTCAAAGACCAGGAACGTGAAGCCAGCCGAGACCTGTTCGAAATCAGTACAGACTACGCAACTTCAATCGAATGACTTACTGCCCCCACAAAGGCTAGCGTCGGATCATCTTGCATGAATATGTGCTGGTATATCCCTACGATTCTTCGGTTTTCAATCTTCACTGATGGCAGGAACGGCAAGCTAAAGTCATATCCCGTTCCAAAAATAATGTAATCGACATCATCAACCTGGGTGCCATCAGAGAAGTATACCGTTCTTCTGTTCTTAGATGTAGAAACACGAGATATGGTTGGCTTCAGCGCTATATGAGGATGCTCAAAGGGCACAATGCCGTATACTCGATGCGGTCCCCGTATTGACGCATATACTGGTGACTTTGCAACAGTAGCAATCTGTCTCGTTATGTCGGTCCCGGACACAGAAGCGCCAATTGTAACAACTCTCTAGAAAGTTTTTAGCATGGATACCTAGCCGCCTAGAAGACTTGCACTCACCTTCCCACGGTATTTCTCCGGCCCGCGATATGTTTTGCTGTGCTCGACAACACCGGGATGGTTTTCTCCAAATTCAACAAGGCCGGAAACTTCAGAAAAACGCGGTATACTATAGTGCCCACTTGCAACCACGAGCGCGTCAAAGGTTTCTTGCCACCAATAATTGTGTATTCCTCCAGGTAGGGACTTCCTCAATGTCAAGACCCATTCTGATCCATTCTTTTCTGCTCTTTCGACTGATGTGTTGTATTCGACCTGATGGAGGTACCCTTTGCGGCTGAACAAACTCTCAACCCACTCTCTTATGCCTTCACTCTGACGAAATGGTGTCCTGGGATCAATGACCCCGTTGGAATCCGCATCTATGTTTGTTGGAAATGGTTCTTTGCTGTAAGCCATAATTCGTCCATCGATATTCGAAATCATCCCTGGGTAGACTGGTGTGTACGTGTAACGATGTTCCTTTCCATTGATCTCTGGTTCTTGAGACGTAATTGCCGGAAACTGGGTCGGAACCGGAATCGGTAAATCAGCTCTCTGCTCAACCAATGCACGAAGATTGGGTATCTTTGGTTGTTCCTTCTCGTCTCTAATCCTAGAGTCATATTATCAGAAGTAGATTCGGTGGTCTTGCTAAGATTTTCTTACCAGATACCTCCAGCCTTCTCACGTCTTTCGAAAACACGAATAACGTCAAACTTCTTCTCTTGAGTCAAGGCATCAATTGTGATAGCCCCAGCCGGACCAGCACCAATGACCGCAACTCTTTTGATAGGAAGCGCCATGCTGATTTTGCAGAATAAATATGATAGAAGTGAAATCGGCCTAGCATAAATGTTTGGAGTAAAAAAACTTAGATACAAGACTTCCTTGCTACTACATCCGACTAGTCGTCTTCTTCTCGGCATACCATCCGATCATGCTGCGGACTAGTTGGTGACAGCTATCTTGCTACCTGACTAGTATGATATTTGGTGGGGTAGATTCTAACGGGGTATCATCGCCAAATCTTATCTATTAAAGACTACAATATAGGTAAAGCAAGGTATCTAGTACCTTACAGCACCGTATATATGATTATTTATACTTATCTTAAGGACTAGAGCGCTAGGAAATACTTTACATACTCGAATAGGGACGTTCCGCCGGCTAGAACTTCTACAATCCTGGCGAAGGCATATAATATGGAAATATCCAACTCCGGGAATAACACCCCGTAGCTTATATAGCCGCATAACAGGGTATCTGAATCCTTCGGCTTGTTAGAATGAACGCCATATGCATTACAATCACGACTTCTCTCTTATCAGCGACTAAATCCTTGATAACCACTTACTACGGCTAGCATAATGAGACAATTGCTCGGGTCAATGATGCCATACGTACGTTGTCTAATAGGCTCCGATCTCCGGCTACAAACTCAACTAGGACATATTTGCAGACTTGCTGATTATAGTACGTACTAATATTTATTAAAAGGGCATAATAATAGTATCGGTATAGACTTCTAGGAAAAGACTAGACTTCAATAGCGGCGCATTTAATAGGATAAGAGCACCTCGTAGAACTTGAACCTAGACATATTACGTAAAAAAGATAGAAGCTTATAAAACTTTTTATTTAGTAAGATATCTACGATTTGTGATAATGTTTCTAACGATTCGCTACTATAGAGGATTGAACTGTTATTGCAATTTTGAACTTTATAGTAAGCTGTTGGCTTGCAATCTTAGTCTACCCGCAAGCTTAGTATTACATATAAGCAGTTTGAAGAATTCCCAATTTAGACAGCTATTATATGCGGCTGGACGCCGCTCTTCCCCTGGAGATCCTCAATACTTTCACTTTGACTTCCTTCAACGGGAACGTTCTGGCGTAGCTGCGTCCCTTTTCCATTCTTATACTTTAGCATATACGCTAGAGCAGAAGCACATATGATCTCGACAATCCAGAATCCAGCTGCGGTGAAGTTGCCGGCCTTGACACGAGGTTGGTCGACCGTTTGAAAGACAGCGAGGGGACTATAGATCGTTAGATGATACATTAGATAAACACCGCAATGGAAAGACATACATAGTCGCTGCAAATACTTGGGACCAGACTTGGAGCCCGGCACCAGCAAACGCACGAGTGGCAGGATCACCGGATCTGATAATTATTAGTCATGAGGTTGATACGAGGTAGCATGTCATACTTACAATATCTCGTTGGTCCAGGCCCAAAACATGCAATTTGAAGCCTCTCCCCAGCCGGTCTGATAGTATAGAAACCAACGGAACGCTTTATGTTCAGGGAACACGGGAGTTGTAGCAAGCAGAATACACACTACAAAGTTGACTGCCCCTCCCAAAATCAGCATAGGCCAACGGCGACCTTTGAATACAGTATCACTAGCCCAGGCCATTAATGTGGTGATTGTAATTGTCGTTGCGTAAATAGGAGTCGTGTAATTATCTGAAAGTAGTTAGAAAGCCTTTCTTGAAAGAATATAGATATTGGGATAGAACTTACTGATTTGTTGCACTGTATAACTGTTAGGCTTTATCTTGTTCCATGCCTTGAACCAAAATGCCATAGACTGATTTGGGAGATAGCCAATGTTTTGTGACGCAGCGATCAACCAGAGTATCCATATTTCTGGTGTTGTAAACCACCTTAGAACTTGCGCTCGAGAAAATGCACCTTGCCTTACTCGACCTTCCTTGGTTTGTCTATCTCTTGCAAGTTCAATTTCCGCTGCTGAAAACATGAAGTTTGGCTTCAAACGTGACGGGACTTCGGGGAGTAGAAACAGCTGTGGAATAATAATGCCTAGGCTTATGATCCCATCTATAATAAACAACCAACGCCAGCCAGCCAGTCCGTTCTTCCCGTTAAGCCCAGAATAAGCAGCAGCTTGGAGATATGCGGAAAACATAGGACCGGCTTGAGCGGCCATATTGACAATTGCCATGCGTCTGGCCAATTCTCCCTTCTGATACCAGGAACCACAAAGGTACATGATTGCTGAATAGTGACCTGTTTCGAAGATTGCAAGAAGTGCTCGCAAGGCGTATAGCTGTGCGGCAGTGTTCATCCGTGACTGTCCAAAGGTACACACGGTCCATCCAATCTCTAGAAACGGGATAAAATATCTCGGGTTCGTTCGGGTCAAGAGCAGATTGACGGGTACCAGGGCAATGATGGAAGCGATACTGTAGGAAGTGTTGGCATAGTTGAGTTGGTTTCCATACAAATGTAGCTCTTCCTTCATACCGGAGACAAAAGCGGTATTCAGATTGGCTCTATCGAGAAACTTGATAAAGGTGCCTAAGCATCCGAAAGTTACCAGAGTTGCATCGACCTGTATTAAGTTAACTGTACCTGACTTTAGGACTGAAAACATTTATGACTTACCTTGAAAAGGAGCCGCCGTTCAGCAGGACTCTTGTCAAAGGTATCCCACAGGTAAGATTTCCATGAACGATTATTTGCAGAAACATCGATGCCATTCTGTATCGTCGTTGGTTTTGGATGGGTTATCTCGGCTCGAGGAACATTCTCAACCAATTTCGTAGACGACATGCTCGTGAAGGCTGTGTTGTCCAGTGTGATCGATGTACGAACTACGAATTTGTCGATGTGCTCTTAGAACCTTTAAGGAACACATCTCAGTGATTGGTCTCTGGCATAATAAACTAAATGATATCGCCATGCACGCTTATGTTGCAGACTGTGGCGTTCAATTAGATAGGGTAGAGCGTTTGTCCCTATTAAGTCACTCCGATGCATTGGAACGGGTCGCTTAATCAGATCTGCTTGTTGAGTATCACGACATAATTCAAGAAGTCACAACATCACTTCCATAGCCACGAAAATGTACGTACTATAGAGGTGGGCAGGTTCCAAGGCATCAATTGCAGCATCGTTGTTCAGCATTTTACGAACCTTAGTTGATCATCTTAGGTTGCAATCTTCTTTAGGAGAGTATCAGCGAGTAACATCGCCGTGCGTCTAGAGAGAGGATCAAATTTTTGTTTCTTGAATTTAGCATAGACTCGTTTTGTTGGTAGTACTTCGTAATCCCACTAATGGTCCCCTTGCTTCTATACGACGTACTCCGCACCCCGCCTTATATGCCAGCACACCTTATACAACCCACTATTGTGGATGGTATCGCACTTCCTGGGATTTACTAGTAGATTAGCCTAGCGAAATCCGAAATCGCAGCACGGATAATCTTCCAAAGTCAGATTTTGTCCTTGTTATATTTATTCGTATATCAAGTTTGGCTGAAGTGACGACTCTATATACTCTTTTTTAGTGACGTTGAAGATGGCAACAAAAAGCGCCAACAAAAGAGTGCCGCTGAAGTACTCTGGATCTTTAGACAATTACACATTTAACGATTTGACCCCAATTATCGGGAGGGAGTTTCCTGAGCTGCAGCTCAGTACGTTACTTTCCGACGATAAAAAGCTTCGCGATTTGGCCATTCTCGGTATGCTATCCCGATATTGTGGTCCAAACGACCTAGAACCAGAGATATTGACCGAATATAGTTTCGCAGCGCGGTGTGGTAGTTTTTCGTAACCAAGACTTGCAGATTAACGAACAAAAGATCCTCGGGGAGAAGCTTGGGCAGCTTTCTGGGAAACCAGAATCGTCAAAGGTTAGTTGTTGTAGTTGACAGGAGTACTTGTTTGAAATAATAACAGAGTTTTAGCTGCACCGACATGCTTTCAGAAGCGGAAAAAGTCAGACCGTGGTTGATGGAGAGCCCAAGCCTGAAGAAGAGGTCATGGTGATATCTTCAGAGGTCAGATATCTCAGCCTGATTCTAGAATCTCAAACACTGATTATGCTGTATAGACCGCCAAGGGGTCTCACAAAGAGCACCATTCTTCGTTAAAACCACTCGCTAGCACGCTTTGGCATTCCGACATAACATTCGAGCATGTTCCCTCGGACTATGCAATCCTAAAAATGACAGTTGTGCCAGAGACTGGTGGGGATACCATTTTCGCCAGGTCAGAATACCAATTAACCTTTTGAGAATACAGCTCATAGATGACAGTGGTTATGAAGCGTATGATCGCTTGAGTCCTGCATGGAAAAGGTTCGCGGAAACCTTGACAGCAACCCACCGTAATGTAAGTATGGCACATACTGCAAGTTATTGAGCACGGGAAGCTAATGTCAATACCCAGGCAACGCTGAAGAAACTCGCTTCTGAAGGTGGTGATGATCTGATATCAGGAGATCGTGGCTCACCAGATAATCGTGGTCTCGATTTTGAAGCCTCTCAGTATATGCATCGCTATTCTCCAATAGCGCGGCAATGCTAATGCTCATAGTCCTGTTATACGTACGAACCCCGTAACGGGGTGGAAGAGCATTATGGCTGCTGGCCACCAAGTCCACGATGGGCGATTTGACAACGTAACGCCTCGCGAGGATCAGATCCTGAAAGAATATTGTAAGCTGCTCCTGAAGCCCTCTTTCGAATCGGCTTGATGATTAATGAAATGATATGAAATAGTTCTTCAACTTATAGTTGAAAACCATGATCTCCAGGTTCGGTTTAAATGGCGGAAGAATGACATTGCTATCTGGGACAAGTAAAATATTCTACTGATACTATTGATAGAAAAACTAACATAACTATAGTCGTTCTTGTTTTCATACCGCAACTTTGTAAGTTATATTCATCTCTAATGGACAACAGATTTCTAACTTAGCGTTAAGTGATTACGATGCCAGTCGTTCAGGAAACAGGATTGTATCGGTGGGAGAGAAACCGTATTTAGATCCAAGCTCTACTTCGCGTAGGGTTGCGCTTTCTAAGTTGTAATTAGTAGGATGGAGTCTGATATCTGTAGACTTTGCATAGAGGCGCTAAAATAGAAGCTGATGAAATAGGGCTTGGGATATATATAGTTGAGTATTATCTATATAAAACTCCTCTAAAAAGATGATTTCTATATAATTAGACTAGTGATCAAAGCACGTAGTATATTTACTTCTTTTATGATCATAATAATATATGTAGACAAGTATTCAGAGAGAAAACCTATTAATAATCCATATAATATCACTTAAGCTAAAACTTCTTTACGTACCTTGTCCATAACTCTCCTAAACTACTCAGGCAAAATAAGCGACCGGATACTAGCTAAGAGGCTAGCTAGCATATCTAGCAGAGATCTCGGACTAACAATCCAAGAGTCATAGAGAGCTCCAGAATAGCAAGCGTCTACTTCATCCCGAGTCATATACCTAGCATAGCAGCCTACAGCTCGCTTCCATCTTATCAACCAATAGCCTCTCATAGCACCTCATACCCAACCTCATCACGCAATCCATCCAACGGCTGACAATTCCCGATACATGCGCTATCTATCGGCCATCCTTCTATATCTGCCTATCTGCCTATCCTGGCCATATAACTTTCCATCGATCGAGTCCTAAACTCTGTTATTCCATACGCTATTACTACCAAAAATAACTTTTTATCTCAGAAACAAACATATGCAAGATGGCACCAAGCGCAACTACACCAAATGATACTCCATCCACAGATCCAACACCCCTCAAACAGCCCACTCGAAGCCCATTGAAACTCAGCGGTGCGCTGGAGCAATTCGACAGCAGAGAGCTAACTGCAGTCATCGGGACAGAATTCAAGAACGTGCAACTTGTAGATTGGTTGCGCGCTCCGAATTCCGACGAGCTTCTTCGAGACCTCGCTATTACAAGTAAGTACATAACCTTCCTCAGACTGTGCATAGTACCCGCAAGCTAAAAGTCCAAGTCTCGCAACGCAACGTCGTAGTGTTCCGGCGCCAGGACACACTAGATAATGAGCTGCAGAAAGAGCTGGTGCAGCGATTAGGAGAATTGTCTGGGAAGCCTGCTACCTCGAAGCTGCATATCCATCCGGTGGGTAACCGAGAACTACCCTAACCCTATCCTTCTAAGGGTAAATAAACGTATTAATAGGAAATCCAAAAAAATAGACAGTCAATATAGGCGCCACAACCCCCATTCAAGACAAAGAAATCAGCGTTATAGACTCCACACGCGGCCGCATCATATTCAAAGGCGTACAAGATCGCGAAACCATCAAAGCTAGCAACACCGGTGCGTTTGTCTCTCCCCACTTTCCTTTCCTTTCCATCAAAATTATCAAAACCCCGCTTCCCAACTAACAAGAATCAGATCAGTGGCATTCCGATATAACATTCGAGCCCATCCCCAGCGACTACGCAGTTCTCAGATTAACGAAACTCCCGACTACAGGTGGTGATACGCTGTTTGCGAGCGGCTATGATGTGTATGATCGCATCTCTCCCCCGTTCCAACAGCTTCTTGAGGGTTTAACAGCGACGTATGGACAGCCGAAATTCGGCACCGCGGCGGCGATTAATGGGTATAAGCTGTATACGGAGGAACGAGGCGCGCCGGAGAACGTGGGGGATAAGCTGGAGGCTGCGCATCCTGTTGTGAGGACGAATCCTGTTACTGGTCAGTTTGAGCGCTTTTTTCCCCTACTTTTTCTTATATAATTACCTCGTGCAATCTCATACTGGAAATGACTATAAACTCACTTATTCTACGCTATACTTTCAAACCGTCTTGGATTTAGATAGGAGTATAGCTGACTCTCCTGTAATGTAGGCTGGAAATCCATATTCGCAGTCGGTCATCACGTCCAACATATAAACGGCGTCACGGCACAGGAATCCCGGTCCCTGACCGATTGGTTCCTGCGTCTCATTGTCGAGAACCACGATTTGCAAGTACGCGTGCATTGGGAGGATGAGAATGATGTTGTTATTTGGGATAAGTATGTTCTTCCCATTCCATTTTATCACCTACCTACCCACGCCTTCAGAATCGTTCAAGATGATAGCTCGCTGGCAGGAATTGATTAATTATTAACACGGTGTTATATATAGTCGATCTACATACCATGCTGCGACACCTGATTACCAGGGCAAAGGCACGAGGACGGGACAGAGGGCTGTTAGCTTGGGGGAGAGGCCGTTTTTGGATAGGGGGTCTGTTTCTAGGAGGGAGGATCTGGCGGGGAGGGGGGAGGGGGTTGCGAGGTTGAGTTTGACGGAGGAGGGTGGTGAGTGAGTGATGGGTCCATGAATGGGATGTGGCTTATAGGTAATTGGCTATTTGTGTAGAATGAAATTACAATGGTGAGCTTGGATCAAGCCGAGGATTTTAATCTTAGTTCTGTTTTAATATTCGTCTTTATCGCTATATTTTGTTTTTATAAAGGTTTAGCCTTAAAGTTATTTGTTGGTGTTTTTTGAGTTTAAATGCTAAGTGGCATATGTTATAGCTCAACCTATAACCAAACAAGGTCAGGAAGAGTAGCAGGAGATGCTAAGTTAAGCTTCTCTAAAAAGAAGAATAATAAATTATAGATGGAAGAATGTCTAGGGGAAGGCTTCTTCTTATACTATTTTATTTATACACTTGGATGATCAGCCTTGAATATAAGTCACGTTACTTGTAGGTCTGAACTCTCTAAGTGTGAATTCAGGGGGGTGGATCATGTGATCTATACAGGGGCCATGACTCTCTTGTGATAGTTATTACCTTGGATGCATTTCATGTTGCTCTTTTTATCTCTATACCTTTCTTTTAGAAAGTCTAGTCCGCACGTTATGATATAGTATCGTTTGAATCAAATGCTAAGTACAATACAATCTTTATGTGTTTCGATCTTCTGCTATATGAATTGTAGTATTGCCGTGAGCTACGGGCAGTGAAGAGTAGCTCGCTGAGAGCGGGAGCTACTTTAGCATAGGGGAACTGACGTAGATCTGCTTCAGTCTTTGTTTCTATGTTTGATCAATCAATCCTTCTTACTTCCACTGCTTGCTTGCCACATTCTAATACTACTTGGTAATACTCAGGGGTAATGCTGGTAGTTGTTAGGGGTTCAACAAGGCATATTAGATTTCCCGACCTAGGAGTTTGACTTTGAATTGTATTCAACGTGATGACGGACAGAAAGATTAGCTGCTCAACAACCAGTGGAGATAGGACATATCGGATGCCTAGGTACTTAGCCTCGCAATCCGGAACGAGTGCGAGGGCATTGCGAGTACGATGGAAGAAACAGCATAACTTTATGCTGACCGGCAAACAAGTGGTTGAATTAGACAAAATCCGCTATATTCACACGTCATGACTGTTCAAAGCGTGCTGATTTATATCTAAAGGCTGTAAAGATTGGATTCTGGGCTCTGTAAGTACTGTATACTAACTCAAGATGGACTAGTGGAGGCGTATTTTGGTGGTGGGTTTATGCCGGTACGCGGTAGCCCGTTACGTCATCAGGTAGATTATCTCGACCGAACGTCGGATTTTCTACTTTACCTCCGTCGTATTTATTGACTTTACACTACCTGCGCCTTAGTCCTCATGGATGATGCTGCCCAGGCCCCAGACACGATACCTTACATAAAGTTATGCCTCGTTACGAATAGGGTATCGGCACCATTAAATTCCGTATCGAATTTAATGATATTTACGAATTACATTCCTGAATCTAATAATCCTTACGGAATCTATTATTTCAGTCCTATTAGGCGTCATTAAGTAGAAAGAATTAGCTCTATTTTAAATGGTTTTAGGGGGCATATAGGACTAAATTTAATAGTTTAGTATGCTTAACACCTAAATACCTAAATAATTTAGGTATAAGTGCCTAAGGTGGGTCTTATCATTGCCAGCGCTAGTGTATACTTTCTCACCCCTAGATGTAAGGTAGATTTAGTAGTTTTAATAGGGTATACGGGCAAAAAATGCCAAATAGCGTCCTTTTTTAATGCTAGGCAAAAATGATTAGTTCTAAGAAAAGTAGTAGTAGAGTAGGAGGACAAATCTAATTAGCTTATAAATGATATAGTAGTAGGAGCGTTTTTTCATGTGTTCTTAGTTATTATGCTTATAGCATAATCGTGCTTCCTCTCTTTATAGGGCATAGTATTACTTTTTTCTCCTACTTAAGCTTTATCTCTCTATCCCTCCCCCTCCCCTAGATTACGCTAGTACCTTCTGCCGCAGCTTTTACTTCTATATATAATACTTAAAATACTTAAATAATATAGCTTTTTAAGACGTATAAGATTATATCAGCTGGGCACTATATGGATAACGCCCTAGAGCTTGCGTAGGGCCGCGGGGGACATGTTAATTAAAATAGGCTTAGTTGATACGTATTAGGCTTAGTCTACGCTTATGTAATATATATCGATACATGAATTTAATAAGGTAAATTTAATGATATTTTCGAAAATAACGATTCCCTAGTTACGAAGAGGCCAATGTACAGCAAGTATATGCGAACAAGTGGGAATTAAGGATAAGCTTACATGCCCAGCTAGGGGGGCGATGCGATCGCGTTGCAGATCCCTTTGGCATGCTACTACTACATCTTCATTCCACCGAATTCGGGGGAAATGCTTACTGTACCAAGATGATGTTTTGGGTGAAAACTAAGAGAATTTTAAACTCGTAGTGCTTCCTTCGACGCGTCTTGCTGCGGTGAACCCGTGCTGTACTCGTACTCACAGTTACTCATCCTTATGCATCCGAGCCATATGGTTCTGTCGTGGCCCAACACCAGCACCAGCACCAGCACCAGCACCAGCACCAGCTTACAAAAAGACCTACTCATGGGATTATCCGACCCGCAGACTGTGAATTGACTCCTCCGGAAGGTGTTGACGCTTAGATCATCTAGCTATGAAGTCTCCACGGCAGGCGTACCCTTAGTTTCTTAGTTCCACACTAGCTTTCTCCTGCAACTCTTCAAAAGTCGCATCCCCAAAACAATCCCCCAAGAGATGTAGATGTAGCAATTGGGTTTATTATCTTCCTCTTCAGACGATTGCGAGCAGAAGAGAGAACCTTGGGTGCAGCAGTCGCAGTACTGGGTCAATATCACAACACCCAACACCCAAAGACCAGACGGTCAATACCCCTCCATCCTCGTCAACAATGTCGTCAGAGAAACACGCATTCCGTCCTGAACGGACAGACAACATCCTCGCCGACGAGCCTTTCAATCCTATTGGCCGATCTGAGACGATCCCTAGCACCAGCTCAACCGATGGAAAAACTGAAGTTGAAGACCCAATTCCCATAGAGCGAGTAGAAACGGGAAGATCGACTACAGAACGTCATTTCGAACCCGTAAGAGTCGGGGACAGAGAACAACTTACAAGAATAGCCTCGGAATTTGGAGGCTCGGTGGCCCTTCACCGAACAAATACCCGTGGATCGTCTGCATTGGAGAGAGTCGATACCCTTCATGGCGTCAAGGTTGGAGACTCCGTGCTGGACCCCTCCTCCCCAGACTTTGATGTCTACAAATGGACGCGAATGGTAATGAGACTGGTTGATGAGAACGATGTGATTGAACGCAGAGCTGGTATCGTTTGGAAGCAATTGAAGGTTTGTGGCTCGGGATCAGCTATTAACCTGCAAAAGAACGTAGGCTCTTTGCTCTTGGCCCCTCTTCGATTCCGCGAATTCTTCAGCAAGGGGCCCGAGAAGACTATTTTGAATGAATTTGATGGTGTTCTCAAGTCAGGGGAAATGCTTGTTGTGCTTGGACGTCCTGGCAGTGGTTGCTCGACCCTTCTCAAAAGTCTGATGGGAGAGCTCCATGGCTTGGATATGAAGTCACAGTCCGAGATACACTACAATGGCAAGTCTACCCACAACCAATCTGGCCTTCGCAGAATTAGTTTGACAGTAATGGCTAATGCGACACTACAGGAATCACTCAGAAGCAAATGCTGAAGCAATTCCGTGGCGAGATTGTCTATAATCAAGAAGTCGACAAGCACTTTCCTCACTTGACAGTCGGCGAGACCCTCGAATTTGCTGCTCGCGTCCGAACCCCCCAACAGCGACTGATTGAAGGCCTCAGTCGCGAGTCATGGGCAAAGCATATGGCTCAGGTCGTCATGGCGACCTTTGGCCTTTCTCATACCTACAACACTAAAGTTGGAGACGATTATGTCCGTGGAGTCTCCGGTGGTGAGAGGAAGCGCGTTAGTATTGCTGAAATGGCTTTAGCTGGTTCCCCAATTGCGTCGTGGGATAATTCGACAAGAGGTCTTGACGCTGCTACAGCTCTGGAATTCACCAAATCTCTTCGCATGTCCTCCGATCTCAGTGGCACAGTTCAATTGGTAGCCATCTACCAGGCGTCTCAGGCCATTTATGATCAATTCGACAAAGCTGTTGTCTTATACGAAGGGCGGCAAATTTATTTCGGACCTTGCAATGAAGCAAGACAATACTTCATCCAAATGGGCTACGAATGCCCCCCTCGCCAGACCACTGGTGATTTCTTGACCTCCGTCACCAATCCATCGGAGCGAAAGGCTCGCAAAAACTTCCAGGGCAAGATCCCACGTACATCAGAAGATTTCGAGAATTACTGGAAACAGTCTAAACAGTATGCGGCTCTGAAAAAGGAGATCAGCGACCACGAGGAACAATATCCCATGGGTGGCAAGACATTGGAGACGTTTCAAGAAAGCCGAAAGGGTATGCAGTCAAAACACGTCAGGCCTGAATCGCCATATACCATTAGCGTTCCCATGCAGGTCAAGTATTGCACTCAGCGCGCCTACCAACGGTATTGACCCCTACATCCATGCTTGAAACCATCCTAACCAATGACCCAGGTTAATCAACGACAAAACCTCAACAGTAACAACAATCATCGGTCAAATCGTCATGGCCCTAATCATCGGCTCAATCTTCTACGGCACACGAAACGACACTGGAAGCTTTTTCCAGAAGGGAGGCGTCCTTTTTTTCGCCGTCCTCTTGAACGCCCTCATTGCCATTTCTGAAATCAACTCCCTGTACGCGCAACGCCCCATTGTCGAAAAGCAAGCTTCGTATGCCTTTTATCATCCGTTTACGGAAGCGTTGGCTGGTATTGTGGCCGATATACCTGTGAAGTTTGCTATTGCGACTGGATTTAATGTTATTTTGTATTTCCTCGCTGGTTTACGAAGAGAGCCGAGTCAATTCTTTGTAGGTGGACTTTGTTGTTGGATCTTCATCTCTTGAGACATATCCATTTTCTGGTCTCTTGAGTCTTGAGCTGAAACTAACTCGAACATTTGACAGATATTTTTCTTATTCAACTTCGTGGCGATCCTCACAATGTCACAGATATACCGAAGTATTGCGGCATCCACGAAGACTGTTTCGCAGGCCTTGGCAATTGCAGGGGTTGTTACTCTTGCTATTGTTATTTATACTGGTTTTGTCATGTAAGTAGGGTTGTGACCCGATATTTCTACTCGCTCATTTGAGAAAATCGTACGAAGACACTGTGTCACGTGTATACGTGATTACATAAGGCTTGGCGCTCCATTCCCTTAGCGTGGCCCCTATGAGGGCATCCCTGCATCCCCTTTTACCACCCCAATATATAGTCTTCCTGACACACTGCTAATTACCCTATTTAGACCTCGACCGCTAATGCACCCGTAAGCAAAACTGGCTCTTTGAACTTACCCTTACCCCTTCTACCACGTTTCGTCTCATGTGCTCTAACCCCTCCTATACATTTCCTAAACCGGGAAGCATATACTCCCTTTACTCTCGAAACCGTTCTGAATAGGAAATAGCTAACTCCCCTGTGATTTAGTTGGTTTAAATGGATTAGCTATATTAACCCGGTTTCCGTGGGTTCTTTGATTTTACCCTATCCCCTTCCATCATGTTTCGTCTTATGTACTCCAACTACTCCTTATATACTTCCCAAACTGCAAACATAAGCTCCTTCTACTCCCGAAACCCAAGAGAATAGGAAATAACTAACTCCCCTATGATCTAGTATGCATTCGAAGCTTTATTTGTAAACGAACTACATGGTCGGAGATTTGCGTGTTCTACCCTAGTTCCATCTGGTGGCACTTATGCACCTACAGGGAATCAATTTGTGTGTGCTATTGCTGGTTCAGTTGCTGGTGAAACTACCGTTTCTGGCGATGCCTATCTCCAGGCTCAGGTAAGTACTACCCTCTACGTGGATGAAATAACTGGCCGAATAATGTGCCAGATTTTTGGTACATTATTCCGCCACTTTTTTCATCTACAGAGAGCTACCTTAATCCACATACCTCGCATTGTCTAAGAGAATATTAGTTCCAATACTCGTACTCGCATATCTGGAGAAATTTAGGTTTCATGTTTGCCTTTATGATATTTTTCTTGGCCCTCTATCTTTTCGCTACCGAGTTCAACTCTGCTACTAGTAGCTCCGCGGAGGTCCTAGTGTTTCGACGTGGCCACGTGCCAAAGCACCTTGAAGCCGCTGAAAAGGCTGCAAAGAACGACGATGAAGCCCCTGTTGGTGCTGGGGCCCCAAGTGCGGGCAAGGACGACAAAGACCAAGAAGAGCAAATCAATGTTTTGCCTCCTCAGACTGATGTTTTTACCTGGAAAGATATTTGTTATGATATTCAGATCAAAGGAGAGCCCCGCAGGCTTCTCGATAATGTCTCTGGATGGGTCAAACCAGGTACTCTCACTGCGCTTATGGGTGTCTCGGGTGCCGGTAAAACCACTTTGTTAGACGTTCTCGCTCAACGTGTTTCGATGGGAGTAGTCACCGGTGACATGTTCGTTTCCGGCAAACCTTTGGACGAGTCATTTCAACGCAAAACAGGTTATGTTCAGCAACAGGATCTCCATCTCGAAACTACCACCGTCCGTGAGGCATTACGCTTCTCCGCCATGCTTCGTCAGCCAAAGTCGGTCTCAAAAAAAGAGAAACACGAGTTTGTGGAGGATGTTATCAAAATGCTTAGTATGCAGGATTTTGCCGAAGCAGTTGTCGGTATCCCAGGTGAAGGCTTGAACGTTGAGCAGCGTAAGCTGTTGACTATCGGGGTGGAGTTAGCAGCCAAGCCTGCCCTCCTTCTGTTCTTAGATGAGCCGACCTCTGGATTGGATTCGCAGTCATCTTGGGCAATTATTGCTTTCCTCCGAAAGCTAGCAGATAGTGGGCAAGCTGTGCTGGCTACAATCCATCAACCGAGTGCCATTTTGTTCCAAGAATTTGATCGGCTTCTCTTTTTAGCCAAGGGCGGACGAACTGTGTATTTTGGCGATATTGGCCACAACTCCCAGACTCTATTAAACTACTTTGAGTCAAATGGCGCTGAAAAGTGCGGACCGGAAGACAACCCTGCAGAATATAGTAAGTCCCTTATCTGCCATCAACAGCAGGCCGCTAACTCATGAAAGTGTTGACTATGGTCGGAGCTGGCGCAACGGGAAAGTCAAGCAAGGATTGGCATGAAGTATGGAAGAATAGCAAAGAAGCCCAGGATACCCAGAAGGAGCTCGAACATATCAAAACAAATATGGGCAAAGAACAAGCAGAAGAATCAGCTGGATCCCACGGCGAATTTGCAATGCCCTTCAGCACTCAATTATACGAGGTGACCGTTCGTGTCTTTCAGCAATATTGGAGAACCCCCGGTTATGTCTACAGCAAGATCCTCTTGGGGGTGGCTTCTGCACTTTTCATTGGATTCTCTTTCTTCCACGCAGATGCCAGTCAGCAGGGACTCCAAGACGTCATCTTCTCCATCTTCATGATCACGACAATCTTCACGAGTTTGGTCCAGCAGATTATGCCAAGATTCATCCTCCAGAGAAACCTGTATGAAGTTCGCGAGCGCCCGTCTAAAGCGTACAGCTGGAAAGCGTTCCTTATCGCCAATATCGTCGTCGAGATTCCATATCAAATTATTCTCGGTGTCATGGTTTTTGGATCCTATTTCTACCCGATTTATACCAGCGGCGGTATTCCCGCCCCACAACGCCAAGGTCTAATTTTGCTGTTGCTTATACAATTCTTCGTCTTCGCGAGTACCTTTGCCCATATGTTGATATCAGCAATGCCTGATGCCACCACGGCTGGTAATATCGCTACTTTGATGTTCTCTCTAACTCTGACCTTTAACGGTGTCTTCCAACCTCCTCAAGCCCTCCCAGGCTTCTGGATTTTCATGTACCGCGTCTCACCTCTGACCTGTAAGTTATGTCCATCTAATGTACTGAAGTTAATGCTAATACTGTCTCAGATCTTGTCTCAGCAATAGCTTCCACCGGCTTATCTGGCAAGACCGTCCACTGCGCCACCAACGAACTCGCCATCATGCAGCCCTTGCCCGGCCAAACCTGCGGCGACTATCTAACACCCTACGCCAACCTCGCCGGCGGCTCCATCTACAACAAAAACGCCATAGCAGACTGTCAATACTGCTCCCTTTCCAACTCGGATCAGTTCCTGAACAGCGTATCTATCAGCTACGGCACTCGATGGCGAGACTACGGAATTGGATTTGCGTACATTGCATTCAACATCTTCATGGCAGTCCTACTTTACTATCTGATCCGTGTGCGAAAGGGGAGTGGCAAGAGTATGGCCGAGAGGTTCAAGCCGATATTGGTGCTTTTTAATCGGGATGCGAATAAGGAGAAGAAGGGGAGGGAGAATGAGAGGGTGGAGGCGCCGGTGGGGCAGGAGGCTAAGATCGTGCCTTGAGGCGATATAGAGGAGGAGTTAAATAG
>QGMI01000794.1:0-18626 GCA_007821535.1 Lachnellula occidentalis | reverse complement strand
TATAGAAGGATCTAACTAATATTATTATTAGGTATAGGACCTATATATGCTTAGTATATATACTTATTAAATAGCTTATACTATATATATACTTACTATAGTAATAGCTAAACCTAGATAGGTTTGCTACTACGCCTACTAATTAGCTAGTATAAGTTATAAGTAATATACTATTTATATATATAAGTTATATGCCTACTATATATTAGCTAGCTACTATGCTTATACGTTATTAGTATATATAGTTATAGTATTATAAATTTATAAAGAAGGAAGAAAATTAAAATATAAGAGAAATTTACTAAGTATATAGTATATATATAGCTAAGCTAGAATAGGCATAAGTTTATTATAATTCGGCTATCTAGTAGGAGCGCGATACGCCTAAGCGCCCAGCCTATTTTAATGCTAAGCTAGTATCGCCTATTAAGTAATAAAAGTTAAACTAGTATAAAGATGTATTAATCCTCTAATAGGATTAACTAGATGTCGATTCCAATACTAGTTCAACTTTTAGCGACACTGGTTTAGCTAGAACCCGCTTCAGGGTCCTCGGCTTCTAACTAACCTTCACGCTCATCCCACCACATCCCCTACTACAACATTGCAAGTACTCTCCTTTATACCCTGCAATGCTCTCTTGATACTTCTTTACAATCCTACTCCTACTCCTACCCTCCTTCTCCACCTCCAATCGCATCAATCAATGGCAGCCGCAACTCCAATCGCCAATCCAGTCCACGAAACCCTCGAGTGGGAGACGCCCTCTACCTCCAAGAAACCCGGCATCTGGAGCAAATACAACATCTTCAACACGTCCTCAAAGCCACAGCCTGCTGTCACCAAAGATGAGCACCCCGCCGCAGAACTAAATGCACCAGAACATCGCTCCTCCGACCGCTTTGTCCCCCACTGGACCAGTCGCAAGACATGTTGCTACGCGCTCGCGACCCTACTTGTTCTGGTAGTGATTCTAGCACTCGGACTCGGAATTGGGCTTGGTCTGCATAAAGGGTGGGTTAATCTCAATACGTTCCATCCAGGGACAGGGACTACGATTTGAGCTTCTGCGCTCTAATCTGGAACTCTGGAACTTCCTCTTCTACTTTTTTCTCTCCTTATTCCCTCGTCAATCGTTCTGCTTGGAAATAGCAATTGCAAATTCTATAAACATACAGCTTATAATCTCCTCAGCAAAAAACACAAGAACCTCCCTCTCCCCAACAACACAGGGATTTTCACAGGCGACCTGACATACTACTCCCCTGGTCCTGGCTACGGTGCCTGCGGATACGAGAATTCCTCTAAAGACTCCATCTGTGCAGTCTCGCACATTGTTTGGGATGCTGTGAGTACGAGCAGCAATCCGAATGCGAATCCTTTGTGTGGGAAGAAGATCCGGATTAATAGGTACGATGCGGTAAAAGGGGGGAATAGTAGTGTGGATGTCATGGTAGTGGATCGGTGTACGGGGTGTCAGCCAGATGATTTGGATTTGAGTTTGAGTGTTTTCACAGATTTGGCCGAGGAGAGTTCAGGAAGGGTTGTGGGAAGTTGGGCTTGGTTGAATTGAGGCATACTGGGCAATGGGTATGTGTGACCATATCTTTTGGGATGGGTAGTGTTGAGGCGTGGCAGAGTTGTGACAGTCACGCAGGGTCACGCTTGGATGTGGAGTTTGGGATGGATTACTTTCTGTTATAATACTTGCAGAGATACCCTTTTGAATGAACACGGCTTGACAAAGTAATTCTACTTGCACCGATTGGCGGGGCACAGTGCCACGATCTCACGTTAAAATGTGCTTGTATGCAGAGAAAGATTTCTTGATTTATTCCCAAGTATCTAAAATCTTAGAATTCCATCCGAACGCGATCTGATCTGATCTAATCCAATGTCTAGACATGGGATATAGTAAGTGATGGCCCCGGATGGGGGATAATCGAACTCGGTTTGAGTACCGGCCTCATTTATTTCTGAGACTTCATAATGCGTAAAGAGCTCTGTTCACCAAGGAACATGATCAGCGCCTCGTAATAAGTTAGATGGGAAGAGAATGAGGCCTCGTACCAAAGAGTAAGGGGTGAGGTATGTCTGGGAAGAAATCATAATCAGCCTCGAGAGATTTGCGTGGATTGATTCGCAAGTCATGAGCTTTAAATGAGTGGCAGAGAGGGTTTGAGGGCGTTCGTCAGTCGGTTCTTACTTATCATTCTGCGAGTCCAAGGGACGAGCTTTCTGGTGGAGGCTAATTCGTGTGCAAAGAAAACTGCAAGTGAAGAGTACCACTGATGATTGGGACTGTGATAGACTGATAGTTGCAGTTCGGGCTTTTGTGGGCCATTCGTGGCAGGCCAATATGCAGATCCGAACATTGGTCTGCCGAGAAGTGAGAAGGACGTTCATGCCTATTCATTTCGCAAGTATCGAGCTCGGTGTAAGATTTCGACGAGATTCAGTTGGGCGGGAAACCTGGGTCTGAGTCTTGGGACTTTGAGGGTGCAGGAGAGTGAGCCTTTAAAGCTTCGAGAGTTTTTGGAGAGCAGAAATTACGTTCAAGCCACCATATCCAGGGTCCTTCTCATTGGGATAGAAGGCAGTGGTTAATGTCTTTATTGACACCTTTCCACGCTCGAGGCTAACAGTGCGAAGCTGGCATTGCCAGAGAGCTTCACATAAAAGTATCTCTTTGTATACTCGGTTCCCATCTGATGGGGCTGGCCATCTCGGAATGGGATCCCATTCACATAAACTATATGCGATGAAACGGACATCTGGGTCGGAAAGGGCGGAGTGGAGAAGCGTAGATCTCTTTCTACGGAATTCTGCATCTGCGCTCTGCATCGCCCGTATGATCATTCCAAGTCTGCTACTTCCACTACCGACATAGTACCAGGTCCTGCGAGGTGATTTTCTTTCACCTCGCGGACTGAGAGCAAAGACCTTTAGTAGGTATACCCCCCGGGGATACTGGCCCTCCTTCATATCAGCAATTGAGGGTAACTGGGCGGCTATATCAACATCCCAAATTTTCTCAAGGTCAAGCTGAACGTCGTCCCCGATAGGCAAATGGCTAAATCCTTCAGTAAACAATTTCGCTGCACCCCTGGTTGTCAAGTGTGCAGCAAAACGGCGTGCAAGCTCTATATTCGAACACTGTTCGAACATCGTCCGAACTCCATTAGCAAGATCTTTTGAGGACCACTTTTCAATAGCCTCGCGAATTTTCGCGATGGATCTCAGCAATGCTGGCACGGCATCCAGTTGCCAGAGATTCAGGTTGTGTATATTTGAGGCATCCTGTTGATAATCTAGGATTGGTTCAGGTTTCGGCGCTGCTCTGATTATTTCTCTATCCCGTTCCGTATGTGCATGCGCCTCCTGAGACAACTTTTTCACTGTTTCGGCTGAGCAGTCAGGCGACGATCCAAAGTCGTCTTCATCATGTTGAGCGTTTGTTTGCGATAGACGTAGCGGAAGGACATAGGTTGCCGAGCTTGGAGCTCTTGCGGATGATCTGCTAATATCGTGATTACCCACCTTTTGTCTCTTGGAGTCATGTTTGATCTTAGGATTTTGTGCTGCGGATGGAGAAAGACGGTGCCGACGGTTTGGGTCTCGATCTTCGAGGGGAGCTCTGGCAATAGCTGCGGGTTTGATTCGTACCGACGAACTGCGAGGCGCATTCCTCTTTGCATCCGACATGATGAATTCAAATAACCACTCTTCTATTTATATAGAATGTTGAAGTTGATTTGAGTCAGTTGAAATAGAAGAAGAAGAATACAAACTCAGAAATTGCCAGAGAAAGATCGGACTGCCTTTGTATTTTCTGGCGTGAGATTTAGCTTCACTTAGCTAGAACTTCTTGTCCTAAAGCGAGCGAGAGACGCAAAATCAGACAAGAAGAATAAAAGATGCAGTACTAGGTAATCGGTGGCCTCCCCCTGCCTTCTTCAACCCTCAACCTCCAGGCAGGGGGCACGTTTAATTAGTCGCTCACTTTTAATTAGTCGTCTATCACATAGTGTAAATAAGTGAGCAAATAGCATAAACTATAGAGCAAATAGCATAAACAGCTCTACTTTTTCAAGTTTTAGCTTTATTTGCTATATATCTCTAACTTTTCTAACCTTTACGCAAATATAGATAACTTTATAACTATAAGTCTAATTAATCTACTTTCTAGCTTAAAATGTATAGAAAAGACTCCTCTTTTATTAATTAAAGTATCTAGCTATATTGAATTTGAATATGCTATGCCCTAGCGCGCTAGCATAACTCCCCTCGTCCCTACTAAATACACATATACTATCCTCACCTCTATAACTCCTATAACCCTCCTAATAGCTCTCCTAGATCCTACCTATTATATAAAAGCTCTTCCTATAGGCTATAGAGCTCCTAAATTAAACTAAGTCCTATTAGAAGGTTAAATTAGATCCTAAACAAGTAAAGAGATGTCTATAATTTATATTAGATCACCTAGGCACTACAGCTACTAATAGAGCTAGAGAATTCGGCCTAGAGGTATGATAAGTCTAGCGAATTGTAAAGAATCCTAGCTTAAAATAGAGATATAAGAATATAAGACCTACCTTGCTAGATAACTCTAAAAAGGGAGTAATTAAGAGGTATATTAAATATTAATATTATGCTAGCTTTCCTACTACCTATAAAATGATTAGATCTACTATTGCTAGTATCTACTAAAATTACTCTCCTTTAACTAAAGGCCCTAGAGATACCTAGCTTTAGGAGTTTCTAGCTAGCCTAGAAGGTATTAAGAAGTTTAAGACTAAACCTCTTAATTGTAAAAGGAAGATAGCTTAAGATAAGGTGATGCTACTAGTATAGTTTGCTAAGTTCTACAAATTTATTAAAAAGTATAATATATAGCTAGAGCATATCTAGAACTTTAATAAGAGTAGATTTCATATTAGAATGCTAAAAGGAGAGGTAGTTTATATCCCTAGCTAGGTTTAATACTACTATACTTTAAGCCTTAAAGAAAGGAAGCTTATGACTATTATTAAGGGTATCTCTATAGCTAGGGAGGCAATCCCTCCTACTATAATCATTACTAGGGACTAATATATAGAGAACTAGTTCTTTAAGAAGTAGTAGATAGGGCATGAGCTATTTATGCTTAGTACTAGTAGATATACGAATAATGTATTAGGAATCGAATAGCTTTATTACTTTATTAAATATACTAGAATAGGGGTTTAGATAAGGCCTAGCCCTTTAAGCATATTACTCTACAATTCCTATAGCTCTTATAACTCTGCCGATTTTAAGGCTCTATACTATTAATATAATATCATACTATATAAATTCTCCCCTTATATGACCTATATTATATAACCTCTTAATATAGCAGTCTTCTAGGTTTATAAGTACTATTATAATAAAGCAATCAAGTAGGCACTTTGCTAAGGCGCTATTACCTATAGTATTATAGACTTTTTATATAACCTTAATAAGATTTAAGGAAGCTTTCTAATGCTAGGGACTATTTAAAGCAGATATGCCTAAGCAGGCCTCTAGCTAATCATATTCTAGAAGAGCTTAGAGAAGATAAAGGTCTATAAGACTAGAGTTGAGAAGCTAGATCATCTATAGGATACTACAATTCTAGAAGATAATAGTCTTCTTTAGTTGTAGGTCCTACATTATTATAAGGAATCCCTCTTAGATCTCAAGGCACTAGCTCCTATTATAGAAGACAAGCTAAATAGTCCTACTTATAAAAGGTTTAAAGCTTTTATAGATAGTATAATAAAGGTCTTAAACTATATAGGAGTAATAGTAAGAAGTTATGCTAATCTCATAATTAGTATAGTAGAGTAGGCTAAGAGAGTCTTAAAAAGAAGTATATACTTACTTCCTAATTTTAGGCTAATATATACAGATCTAGCTTACGCCTTAAATTGAGTAAAGCAGAAGGTTTAAGATAGAGCAAAAGATAAATCCTATAACTAGTATAGATCTATTGCTTAGAATAAGCTAAATCGAGCTAGTATTACTATAGGAGTGAAGTAGAGGCTTATAGAGAGGCTTGAAAAGGGGGGATATCTATAAAGGTTAATCTTAAAGAAGCATATATACTTTTAGTTACTATACTTAATAAGCATTAAAAAGCACTTTCTAGGCAGGCTAAATTAGCTATAGATATTACTCTAGAAGATGCTAATCAAGCTAAGGTAGATATAGAAGAAGATGCTCTCTTTAATTAAGATAGTATAAAGTATTTTGTATATCTATAAAACATCTTAAGGGATTATAATACTAGGGATACTTCTTTTATAATAGATATAGAAGGAGATGATAGCTTAAAGCCTATAGAGGAAGTAGAAGCTAGGAATAGCTTTAGGGATAGTACTAATTTCGTCGCATTTAGGGGGTATATAGATCTACTAGAGATAGATTTTAACTCCTTTTTAGAGGGGGTGAATGAGCTAATACCTAATCGTATTAGCTAGAATAAATTAACTTGATTTAACTATAAATTCGCTATGAAATAAATGTAGCTTCATTCTTTTACAGCTAGAGGGGCACTACCTAAAAATGCCTAGGGGTACAGTTTGTGCTATTTGCTTACTTATTTACACCACGTGACGGACGACTAATTAAAAGTGAGCGACTAATTAAACGTGCCCCCTGCCTGGAGGTTGAGGGTTGAAGAAGGCAGGGGGAGGCCACCGATTAGTGTATTACGGCCCAATCCACAATTGCTAGGCGGATCACACACGTACGCGTGAGAGTGCCAATCGCAGTATACCGCTTATGATAGGAGCCTACGGAGGTATACACGCGTGAAGTTAGAGTAGAGTAGAAGTGGATCGGGCCGTAATACACTGTACAGCCTATTGTCACCAAATCTGCATTTTTCTACTTAAAACCAGGATGTGACTAGGGTAGCATAGGGTATCTATTGGCTAGAATAGGCCCTAGGTAGATCATTTATGCCTTATTTAGGGATCAAACTTCTAAATCCCTTATTTTATACTACATTTAGAACGTTTCCGAGAGCTAGAGTCCATATAAGCCTGGTAAAGGCATATAATGTGGAAAGATGCAGATTCGGTGACAACACCCTGTAGGAGTTGACAGTTTCATACTTCGGTATAAAGCCGTTCAACTACGACTTGCAGGAATGGTCACCATTATCGACAAATCAGAGCCACCGGGGACCACGGAACAGAAGAGTCACCGGGGACCCAGAACAATGAGTCTACGCCTTGAAGAAATGGTAAAGGGGGGGACACGTCGGACGAACCCCCTACAAGTGTAAAAGGTGGGGTTTTTATGGATTTATAGTCTCCAGCAACCACTGAGCAACGGATGATTTGCGTGCAGGGGGTCGCTCCGATGTGCCCCCCCCACCCCCCTTTTAAGCGAAAAAGCAAACATGCAGCCAAACAACTGAAACGAGACGATTCGGGGATTAATGACTTCTTTGTCACTTGATAGATTCAAATCTTCAAGAGCCCCTCTTTGTCCTAGAGTATTCCTCATTACTGCCAATAATCAAGCCAAGTGACATTGTTTGGCGCTAGCCAGCACTTGGGGGGGGGTTGTTCTATACCTAAAATGGACATGTGTACTCGAAGCACACATTCTGTAATAGGACTAGTCGGAAACCCCGAAAAGTCGGATGACTAATAATAAGTCTATACTACACCTGAAATGCAGGTGTAGGCTTTCCAACCTTGAACTTAATCTGTTTTCCTTTAGATATTAACATTAGCTCTGAATTCGTAGTAGGTGCTGACTTTATAATAGTCCCTGCTTCGGAATTGGGGTGTCTCTCCTACTCTTCACCTAGGTCACCACCACCGATGCTTCACTCCATTTCATATTTCATTGCAACGACATATCCTCCGCACATAGAGCTCCCTCGTTATACATGACATTTTTACAATAGAGATCAGTCGCTCACCTGACCTCTCCACCCCCCAGAATATCCTTGATATTAATTTGCCCACTCCCTCTCGGCAGCGGCTTGGCCTGATTTGGACCTTCCTTCCAACCAATCATATAAATCATCCTAAACGTCGCCGGTAACGTCCCATCTTCATTCCCATGCAGCTCCCGATAAATACCTTCATTCGCAAGAAGCACATCTTTCTGTATACCGCCTGGTTCTCGCCCCAGAACAGCATTGCTCTCTCCCATAGCTTGAAGATCTTTCATCAATGAAAAAGTGTCGGGAAAGTCGACGATGATGTCGTCTACGTCAACAGTCAACATTTTGAATCCAGCTTTTTGGAGTAGGCCGCCCATGTCTCGAACATCTGCTAATGGAGAAACGTGTGTTGCGACTCCACCTCGCCGTTCTTGGTCTGCAAGTTGCAATGATGTTCGCAATTCGTATAAAGTATCTCCTCCAAACATGGCTGCAATGAACGGCGAGTCGGGTTTAAGAACGTGGTTTATTTGAGCGAGTTGAGAAGGCAAGTCGTTGATCCAATGCATGCTCAGAGAGCTCAATACAGCATCAAATGTTTCAGCTTCAAACGGCAATCGCTCCTCGTCATCCAGCACTTGGCGTGTGAGGTTTATCTCTTGATTATATGGAAGGTCGGCATCTCTATACAGCAGTGTACGGGAGGAATCTGCGGCTGTGAGGTGTGATACCCGGGTCGAAAGAGGAGGAGAGGATGTCTTTGAAATGTCAATATCAGGATCGGGAAGAGTAAGCGCCCGCGCTATATTGCATGAGTTTGCCCCTAGGTCGAGGACATGGTTGAAATGTCGATTTATATCCTGGAACTATTAGCACCCAGAAGCCAATTGAGGATAATGACCTACGAGTAACCTCTCAGATAATCGCATAGCCACCTCATCCTTCAAATAGTCCACCTGGCGACTTCTTTCTACATTTGAAGCGGCTCGTTCTTTCTGCAGGTATTTTGTATTCCGATTGAAGACTTGTAGGGTCGGGTTTCCTGGAGCTTGAACAGCATAACCTCGAGATAGTCGAGATATACAGATTCTCTGCTTGATTGCTGGTCGCGGCAGAAAAGGTCGTAATGTTGCAGGCTTCATGATTGTGGTTGAATGTGGATTATCGAGAGAAGGCTGATGGTGACGTTCAGCATTTTGACAAGGCTCTGGGCAAGCTAACCCTGTCTCGCTGAGAAATGCCCGGGCACGGGCACTAATGTAGTCGAATCCAAGAGGGGACGCCATCAACACCACACCAAGAAGCTCAGACATACTATTTCGCCCAATTAATCCGCACATCAATAACGACATATCACCGCAGACGAACACGAACAGCTGGCTATCGCGCCGCAAGCACGTTGCGAATGGAGATCCCCGCGAAGGGCTAAGAACAAAGCCTTTGTTATCCCGCCTCCACGCCATCCGCGAATCCTACGGCTTGCTTCTGAGACTGCACTGTATTGTCGTCGAGGGTCTTCACGTATCGACCTTGACATAGTGTTCGAGCCGGGTATATCGCAGTGGGAACAACGCCCCAGTACCCATCATGGCTTCCTCGGCCGCAGCGGGCTTCCTCAGCCGCGGGTCCTCGGGGAACAATTCGAATATGCGTGGCTTGGTACAGTTCATTGCAGATCTAAGAAATGCCAGGGCACGAGAACTGGAGGAGAAGAGAATCAACAAGGAACTAGCGAATATAAGGTTTGTGGTTCCGTTGCTGGCTTTATAGGGAATGGGAGTGAGGCTGACCAGTCATTCTATTCTAGGCAGAAATTCAAAGGTATATCCGCATGTCGTCTGCGGAGGGGAAGGCGAGTCACTAACGTGGTATAGATGGAAGCCTTAGTGGATACCACAAAAAGAAATATGTCTGCAAGGTAATGCGCCCCCAGCAGCCTGGCCACAGACCTGCATCTGACTCTTGCAGCTTCTCTATATATACATTCTAGGATGGAACGTCGATTTCGGACACCTCGAGGCTGTGAATCTCATCTCGGCGAACAAATACTCGGAAAAGCAGATCGGATATCTTGCCATGACACTTTTCCTACACGAGTCGCACGAATTATTACATCTAGTGGTTAACAGCATACGAAAAGATTTGACGGATCATAATGAACTATTCAACTGCTTGGCATTACATGCCATTGCCAATGTTGGTTCCAGAGAAATGGGGGAGGCGTTGAGTGGGGAGGTCCACAGGCTGCTGATCTCACCGTAAGACTTGGAATCCCAATTGGCTTTCAACTGCTAATGAAATCGAAGTACTTCGAAGGCTTTTGTCAAGAAAAAGGCGGCACTTACTCTTCTCCGACTCTACCGAAAATCCCCAGATATCGTCCAACCGCAATGGGCCGAAAGGATAATATCCCTGATGGATGATGCTGATATGGGTGTTGCTCTTTCTGTAACGTCTCTAGTCATGGCGCTTGCCCAAAACAACCCAGAGCAGTACAAAGGCAGCTATGTCAAAGCAGCTTCGCGGATGAAGAGGATATTGGTAGACCAGGAATATGCGCAGGATTACCTCTACTACAAGGTGCCATGTCCTTGGATACAAGTGAAGATGTTGAGGTTATTGCAATACTTTCCGCCGTCAGGTACGTTTTCGTGCCGTATGGCGGAGTTCACTACTGACAATTACAGAGGATACTCATGTCCGAGAATTGATCCGAGAATCCCTACAAAAGATTCTAAACTTGGCGTTGGAGATGCCAAAGAACGTGCAACAAAACAATGCCCAGAATGCTGTTCTCTTTGAAGCCATCAACCTGATCATTCATCTCGATACCGAACAAGCCCTGATGAAACAGATTTCATCGAGATTGGGTAAATTTATCCAGTCACGCGAGACGAATGTACGATATCTTGGTTTGGAAGCCATGACACATTTGGCTGCACGAGCCGAAACCTTGGATCCCATCAAGCAGCATCAGTCAATAATCATTGGGTCTCTGAAAGACAGGGATATCAGTGTACGGAGGAAAGGTCTGGACCTCTTGTACAGCATGTGTGACCAGACCAATGCTCAGCCAATCGTTGGGGAACTCCTGCAATATCTTCAAAACGCCGACTTTGCCATACGAGAAGAGATGGTGCTAAAGATTGCCATCTTGACGGAAAAGTACGCCACAGACATACAGTGGTATGTGGACATTTCCCTACGACTCATCGCAATGGCAGGCGATCATGTCAGTGATGAAGTATGGCATCGAGTCATTCAAATCGTTACAAACAACGAAGAGCTACAAGTCTACGCTGCGCAGAATATCTTGCAATACGTCAAGGCAGACCATTGTCACGAGACTTTGGTCAAGATCGGAGGTTACATCCTGGGCGAGTTCGGTCATCTGATTGCAGAAGACAAGGGATGCAGTCCCATTGAGCAGTTCCTGGCTCTCCAAGGAAAGCTTCAAGGGTGTTCGTCAAGTACAAGAGCTATCATTCTCTCATGCTTCATCAAATTCGTCAATCTCTTTCCTGAAATCAAACCTCGACTCATGTACGTGTTCCAAGCGTACAGCCATACTTTGGACTCGGAGCTCCAACAAAGAGCATGCGAATATCTCGCCCTGGCGAGTCTACCAACCGATGATCTGCTTCGGACAGTTTGCGACGAGATGCCTCCGTTCCCAGAGCGTCAATCGGCTCTTCTCTCAAGACTTCATCAGAAGCATGGCAACACAAGTGACAAGCGAACTTGGGTTGTTGGCGGCAAAGATGCTAATACAATGGAGAAGAATCCGGGTCTCAAACGTGCGCAAAGTTCCAATGGAGGCCCACATATGAATGGCTCAACAAACGGGACTACGAATGGCACAAATGGTCACGCCAAGGGTGCTAATGACCTCGCTGGCTTGGATATGCTGGATACGGGACCTTCGGAACCCAAGACGCTCATCCCAAACTTGGCAAGCGCGGCTCATCTCTCGCCAGATTGGGAGATTGGCTATAACAAGTTGCTCACGAAAGCGGAGGGTATACTCTATGAAGATGGCCAGATCCAGATAGGTGTGCGGTCAGAATATAGAGGTCAAATGGCTTGTGTCATTCTCTACTTCTCCAACAAAGCTCCAACCGCCGTGAGCTCTTTCACCACGACTTTAGATCTTGAACCATCCGAGAAGGAAAATCTCAGCTGGGAGGTCAAGGGCTTACCGGAGAGTACCATCTACACGGGCGCACAAAGCCAACAGATGATCATGTTCGAAGCCAAGAAAGTCTTTGACAAGAGTCCGACAATCAGAATCAGTTATATTGCTGGAGCACTTCAAGCCCTCACATTGAAGCTTCCGGTCAATATACACAAATTTATGGACCCGGCTGAACTTACCGCTGACGATTTTTTCAAACGGTGGAAGCAGATTGGTGGAGCACCACGTGAAGCTCAACGTGTATTTGGTGTTCGAGGTGGTAGAGATGGTGATCGAGAAATCAATGAGTCTTTTATACGGAGGACAGTTGAAGGCTTCCGGTGGGGAGTCCTCGATGGTGTTGATCCTAATAAGAAGAACTTGGTCGGTGCAAGCGTGCTACATACGGCTGGCGGAGGGAAGTTTGGATGTTTATTGCGACTTGAGCCCAATTACGGGACTCAGGTAAGTTTGCCCCCTCGTCAAATGAGGCTGATACTGACTTAAACAGATGATACGTCTCACGATTCGAGCGACAGACGACAGCGTCCCGCCGATTATAATCAAGACTATGGAAGATAGATTAGCGACTGGGATCTCGACGCACCTGGATATGATGGAGCCACCTTCACACAGGGACATTTCGGATGTTTTTGGGAGTGTACTTGTCACATGAGGAAAATAGCATCATTCTGCTTGGAAGTTTAGGGTCGGATTATGAGATTAGTACATAGTTGCATTTCAAAGGAGTAATTTCGAGCGACTGATACTTCTGTCCAAGGTGGTGCGGAACGTGATTTCATTTTCTCGGGCTAGCAGGAAGTTCCTGGCACCGGCTATTGCAAAACTCCTGCTGAGGTTCGCTTCCAATACATCTCGCTCTTCGGATCCTCTTACCACTCACGTTCGTGAGAGGGCATGCACAATAGAGCGAGAAGAGCGGGACGCACCTGATACCCAATGCAACCCGGATGTAGGAGACAGTGCAAAGGTCTCAAGCTCTACTTCAGTTGAGTCTGGCCATGCGGTCTGAAAGCGCATGTGAGTCGACCTCTGCCTAACTAGTCACACCTGTGCATTGCGAGAGACAGGTCTCTGAGTCGCAAATGCAGCCTAAACAACATGCGGTCATTTGCCTCGGTTGCTGGAAGATAATGCTCGTCGTGGTGCAACACGTTTTCAGTGTATTCAAGTCCCTCGTCACGATGCCAGACCCATTCTTGGGTGCTCGACGAAGAGACCATAGCAAGTGTCGCCTTCTGCTTCAGTATGTTACTCAGAAAATCAATCATTGGTTCGCCGTAAAGAGCGAAGCGCCAGTCCCATTCTTCACTTGCCGTATGGCGGTCCAAGGTGCCGAAAGGGTGTGGAGAGCCATCGGTAAGAACTTTTAGAGTGGTGAATCCTGTCCCTTTTCCTGGATCAGCGGCGAAGCAGGAAACAATTTGACAGCAAAGGTCGAAAGCTCCCATGAGAAGGTGGGCCTGGGGGCGGTGGTAGTGGCTGTTTGGATCTGTTTTGATGATGAAGCATTTGGCGCTACGGTAGAGATCCCGGGTTGCTTTTACAAACTCCAGGTCAAACATGGTCTCGATCTGTTTGGTCTCCACCTCCCCGCCATCACTGTAACGCACGCATTAGCAGGGGTGGTTATCTAATAATGAACAGGGCCTAAGAGCACTCACCCAAGGTCGAATTGTATAGTCTTGAGGAACTGGACTGCTCCCAGATGCATTACACCAATACTCCAGCCATTCCCCTCGTGCAACCTAAAAATGTTCGTGTCCGTAAATACAGCTATAGCCTCTAGATACAGATTCGATCCACGCAGCGCTTGAATGAGCGCGGGAGTCTTGCCGTTCCATGTTCCAGCGAGGGTCTGCTTGAAGATCACTTCACGGATTTCGGGTGCGAAGGCACGGAAGCCAACGTCGGAGAGGGGCGTTGGAGGCATAACTGTCATAGTAGACTCCCCGGAATCCACTGCCGGGTCTTGAGGTTTGCGTTTGCGGGTTTGAATGCCAAGGTGAGGAATCGGGCGACGGATCTTTATAATAAGTATCAGAGGTTTGTTTGCGTGAAGGGTGGGGTTGCGGTCTTCGCGTTGGATGTTGTGGGACGTGCAATTGTCGTTGGTAGAGTGTGAAATTGGGGTTGGGGAGAGGTGTAGAAAGGGAATGAGTTTGCGTTTCTCGAGGAAGATATGTCGCCGATTCACTTGAGAGATGATGGCGATTACCACATTTGAACGAAATATCGTCTGATGACCTCTCAACTACCCAGAGAGGGGAATCTACCCAGGCTGACGCTTGGTATCACGTGTGCTAGCAGTATTGAGCGTTGCTGTCGGATATGTGGTAGTCTATCAAACACTCCAGTCCCCTTTAGTATGTAAAATGTATTCGATTGTGCTATAACTGATTCAAATTAAAGTTAGCTTTTTGTTTCTTCAAGAAATTCGCACCTGTGTCTCTCCACAACTTCCGCACCCAACAGCATTAAACTCGCCCCAACTTTGTCTCACTAAAGCTTTTGTCTTCCAACTGAGAATGGCCACTTCCCGGCATGGAACTAAACTTCTTCCGCCTTCACAATCTGCTCCCCACTGACTCTTACTCCGTCTTTCCCCTCGACGTCGCCCTTTTCCCCATCTTTCCCCAAGCCCCTCTCCCGTCTAAAACTCTTCAGCTCCAAACCCACCCTATCAACTACCCCATACGGAGTCCCAAATATCTCATCCATACCCTCTAAGCTTCGCCCCTTTGTCTCCGGCACCAACCACCACACAAGCATACCCATAACAACAATACAAGAGGCAAAGAAGAAAAAGAAGCCTCCTTTGAGCGCAGACAGCATGTAAGGTGAAGCACGTGCAACAGCGAACTGGAAGAGCCATTGGCTAGCGGTGACTAGGCAGACTGCCAGCTCCTTGATGCGAGTAGGGAAGATCTCGGAGCAATAAACCCAAACGACGCCATTCCAGGCGAATGAGAAGAATGCCTGCTTCTCGTTAGCCTAGATCACCCAGATTGAGCGAGCGTGGGAAAGACGAACCGCATAGATGTAGATACAAACAATCGCAACCCACCCCGCCACACTTTTCTCCTGCGGACGGGTCAAGTCCACGTGTCGTGCTGTCACAAAAGCGCCTATATACCAGAGTGCAAGACTTGTGCCGACGGAGCTGGTGATGAGTAGCTTCCGGCGGCCTGCGCGATCAATGAAGAGAACAAGGGAGAAGATCGTGGCAATACTTTTCACGGCGGCGTACATGCCTGGTCATCTGTCAGCATGCATGGCAGCATTTCTCAGGACGGGGAAATCGGACCAGAAGCAAGCAATACGACTTTCGTCCCACTAAACCCAATACTCTTGAAAATCGTCGGAGTATAGAAGTTTACACCATTGATACCAGTCAAGTTCTGGCCGATCATGAGGCCTAGTCCAATGAACACGCGATTCCGATTACCTTTCCACCATAGCTCTCTGAAAAGGCCCAACTTGGAGGAAGGGTGTGAGGTGAGGGGTTGAGATTGTCTCTGGATAGCTTCTTGAATCTCGTCCATTTCGGTATTGATATATTCGTGTTCGACGGAGAGGTGGCGAACAAAAGCTAGAACTTTACGAGCCTGGACTGCCTTACCCTTCATGACCAAGAACCGTGGGCTTTCGGGGAGGATGAAGAGTGCTGCGAAGAATAGGAGAGTCGAGGGAACGATTTGCATGGCAAGAGAGATCTGCCATTGTTTTGTCTCGGTGGGTGGGATGTATTCATTGACAATGTAGTTGCACCAATATCCCATCAGAGATGAGACCTGGTTGTTGATTTCGTAGATGCCGACTAGGGAGCCACGAATTGCAGGTGGGCTGAGTTCAGCTATGTACTGGAGGGACATTAGCGGGCTAGTGGGTACGGTGATTACTAGAAGGGGGTTGAATGCGAACCAAAGGGACAATGACAGTGACGCTTCCGGTTCCGAGACCAGTTATGAGTCGGCCGGCGTACATCATGCCCAGCCTACCGTAACAGAATGCCTGAGAACTTGTCAGCTACTTTCAGAGGCTTCGTAGGGTGACGAACTTGCAGAGCAGCACCAAACGTGTATACGACTGCAGCACACATCAATGCGACCTTCCGTCCCCAGTATTTCATACAAGGAAAGGTTGCCACGCTTCCAATCAAGCCACCAATCTGGAACAATGAAACAATATTCGCCGTCACATTATTATATGCATGGGATCCAACAGGGGGAAGATGGAAGTCACGAAAGAACGAGGGTAAAACGAGAACACCGGAGATGACCTATATTTTTGGCATCAGCATTGCGTAACGGAGAAGGATTTTAGAGTCTGTGACATTCAAACACACAAACTCCCGAGACATCAGACGAATAGTAGAGCTTCAGAACTCGTCCAAATGAGGAACAAAATGTTTCAAAAAGTGCTTACACCATTGTTGTAACCAAACATCCAGCTGCCCAGGCAGGCAAGGAATGTGAGGAGATAGATTCGATAATTGTAAACTTCCGAAGGAGTAGGACGGTCTTCTGCGGCTCGACTGAGGCCCATGATGAGGAGTAGCAAGTGAAGAGTGGGGGTGAGGTTCCGAAATGGTACTCATTGAAGCGCTGGACGCAACTAAGTTAATTGAGATATAATTGAAAAGGTATAGTAAGACAAAGTAGGGTATAGCAAGACAGAGTAGAGCAGATTGTTCAGAAAGTTTCGCCCGATTTCTTCTAGTAGAAGACTATACAAGTCTTTTTCATCGAGGGCTCTGTGTTATTCAAATAGACAACGACTTCTGCACTTGCAAATGATGTATCATACAAACAGCCAGCGACAGCGGAGTCTAACTATATCTAGAATAAGAGGTCGTGTAATGTTCAAAATATAACCAAAGAGAAGCAAGGGATTAGTGGACGGCGGTTTTTGAAGGTGTTCTAGCTCGAGAAAGCCGCTGCGGGTAAGAGATCAAGCGAATGAAGTCTCGCGGAAGGTAGACCGATAGACCGAGATTCTTCACCAAACTTGGTTCCTAGTTGTTGCAGCAATCAATATACCATGCATCGCGACATCGGAGGACTTACTGAGAAACATGTGAAATAAGCAGCTGGTTGGCTAAGAAGTTGATGTAGCACTTGGATGAGTCAATTATAAAACCAGGGTTCTTCATGAAGGCCGTCAATTGTATGCTGCATCTGAACTCCAATAGGCAAGGCTTTTGATGTATCTATACCGCTCTTCAGTTTGTTGGATCCGACGATCATCTCTCCTATGGTCATTGGTCCTAGACCTTTCTCCAATCCGTCATGCATCGTCCAACACATCCCAGACCAGCAACGTCCACAACCTTCTCGTGCCAGGACAGTAAGACGCTCATTGCAGAACCGCTGCTCTCGCTTGCAGGTGGTCTGCCGCCCATTTGTGAAAACCCAGCACCAGTGCTTTGCGGTGTAATGGTTGAACCTCGAGAGAGATTGCGACTTGAGGAGGCGCCCATTCCTTTGTATCTATTGAAATACCCACTATTAGTATGCTTTCATTTATACAAGTTCCAATCAATAGACAATCTTTGCTTCTTCCAAAGACACGGCCAAGGGAGACGTACAAGTACTTCATCAGAACATCCAAAGCGTCACTACCACCCTCGGTCTTGAAGATTCGTTGCAGCATAGGAGTCATATCTGACGCCTTAATCGACTGCAAGACCTCAGTCACAGTCTGCAGATGAACTTCCTATATCACGTATCAGCACTCGTCCTTGTCACCCAGACAATCTCCACATCTTCTTCCTCGGTCCGCCACTTATGCCTCGTCCGCTAGCTCTTGCCCCCATTGCCCTTTTTGGTCCCATGTATCTTTTACACCCGACCTGAGCCTTTCATCACCTTCCACAGCCCCCTCTCAGAAGTATGAAGTTACCACATACCTTGACACCAGCATCTCCCCCATACGGCGCACTCTCCAAAGCGCCTCTCAGCGCCCCCTCTACATCTCCACCTCTTAACAACTGCTTAATCTGCTGTCCCACATTGCGAATCTCGGCGTCTGAGACCGGATCGAATGCCGGGTGGAGGGTCGTGGTGTCGAAGTTGGAGGAGGATTCCGGGTCAAGGGCATCCACGTTGATTGTACGCCAGTTGTCGGAGAGGGAAGCGGTAGAGACTTGCTGGATTATCGACATGCTGGCGGTTGTTGGGGGTTCGAGGGGTTCGGGGCGTTGCGGGGGGTGTAGAGGGGTAGAGTAGAGGCTTGGTGGTGGGGTTGATGTCAAGGTCGAGGCGGTGTTTGTGGGCTAGATGGCTGATGGGGGTTTTGGTGGTATTGCTGCGCCCTTCTTCTTCACTTGTCTGGAGAAGGAACTCTTGCTTCGGTGGATCGATTGTTGTCGTAGAGTTGTTTACCTTATCCTCACTTGGAGCTTCATCTTCATCCTCGCCTATGCCATTACTAGTACGGCTACCACCTCTGACCATGTAGGCACTTTCCGCTCCACTTCACCCACCCCCCCTTTTACTCTTCACACCACCCCTATAC